>JAVQKC010172942.1:0-17647 GCA_036025475.1 Philypnodon macrostomus
TTTGGAAAAAAAACATCCTTCACAATAATCAAAAAAAACAAATAGACCCTTCCCATGTTTGTCATGGTTTGGGGGCGGGGCCTCTTAATTGCTCGTTAACAATATAAAAACCCTTAAAAAAATCACACAATGTCTGATTAAGGTGCCCGTTGGTGCCATAGCAGTTGTGGCAGACGTATGGGGCAGACGTATGGGGCAGACGTATGGGGCAGACGTATGGGGCAGACGTATGGGGGCGTTTCGCCGATATACACCTTGCTGTATAGCACAGGCCTTTATTAATTTACAGTGTAAGATCATGTAATTTCCATCGTATATATCTGCTCATAATTGGGCTAAAGTATAATTAATCACATTGGCTCCAGTTTCGGCCTCATTCACCAATCCGGCACCGATATCCGATCCAGTTTTGGTATCAATGCATCCCTGTACTGTATATATGTATTTTTTTAGATTATATGTCATTCATCTGGTGTGATTTTCTGTAAGTGCAAATCATTTGAGTAATTACAGGTATATAATGTTATGAAACAATTGTAATATTTTGAAGTACATTAGACACTTATATTTAGCCACTTTCAATAAATAATTATTTTTGTGTCAATCAATGCTGTTCCCTAAAACAAAATGGTAACTTTCTGCCTGGCTTACACTGTAATATAAGCAGACTATTGAATGCTAATCATATAATTGAGGACAGAGACGTGTTTTCTTTCTGTTTTATTGACATGCTATTGTTTTGAAATGGTTACACTGCTTGTCTACTGACTTTGGAATAATGCTTGGATTTTATTAGACAAAATTGAATACCGTTTCTTTTTTTTCTTTTTTTTTATGGATCTAAAATGTTATAAAGTCACTCGTATATATGCCATAAATCCAGACTATTTGCCTCATTTCATCCGTCCAGTACCAGCCATCACTGGGGAATGTGTAAGTGCTTCTGCTGAACTGAGATTTCTGTCTTTTATGAATCAGTCTATTGACATTTTGGGTAGATATTTTTTTGGGAAATAGAACAAGACTGAAATGAATTTGGTTGACTCATGCCACATGATAGCCCAAAAAAGTGTGATTGAGTCCCTTATGAGTCCCTATTGTTTATTTGATGGGAACGGGGACGGACACAATAAACACAGATTTCCCTAAATTACCCAGTGCCTGTATTACACTGTTTATAGCCATGAGTAATTTGCAAAACCTGTTCCTAAAAAGGTTAAATAAAAAAATAGAGTGCATGGAGGCAGATCATTTGCAGTGACATCCCTGAAAAACAAAGACTGTAGTAGACTAAACATTGTTACTATCAAAAAATGAAAAATAAATTAAGATATCCATGTATTCGTCTTCTTCCGCTTATCTGGGTACGGGTCGCGGAGGCAGGAGTCTAAGCAGAGATGCCCAGACTTCCCTCTCCCTAGACACTTCCTCCAGCTCTTCCGGGGGAACTTCAAGGCGTTTCCAGGCCAGCTGACAGATATAATCCCTCCAGTGCGCCCTAGGGCTTCCCCGGGGTCTCCTCCCAGTGGGACATACCTGGAGCACCTCCGAAACAGATGCCCGAGCCACCTCAGCTAAATGAAGATATGTGATAATTAAATCCATACAATGGTAACTAAAAAGACATTGAGATATTGGCCTTTATCTAAGATGTATTTCTTCCATAACATCATAAAGTCAGCAGTTCTGTTCATGTTCTCTTCTTTCCCCCAGATATTTTCCTTCCTTTATCTCCTTCAAGAGCCACACATAGCATGTCTCATATAGCTTAGATGTTAAGCTCCAGTGACCTAGGGCTTAGGTAGAAGAGAAGACCATAATTCACATATAGAGGGAAGCCAAAAGTCAAGCGAACTCGTATTCTAGAGAACATGTAAAACGCACAAGTCTTAACATAAAAAGACAAACATATTGGGCACCTTTTTAAAATTGTATGGATTTCTGCATGAGTTTATAAAATGTGATCTTCATTTAGGTCAAGGTTAATAACAAATGTAACGTGCATCAAATAATAACACAAAAACAGTCTTTTATGTTGTTTTTTAGAATACTCTATATGCGATTGTCTTTAAAGGTATAGTAAAAGTAAACCCTGAACTATGATGCAAAGTTGGTAGTCTGTCTTAATTATTATTTCCTTCAGTCCCTCCTCCTGGCCTTTACAGCAACATCAAATCAGACTTTGTGGAATACACTTTGACGAATAGTAGTGGAGTTTTACTTTAGTTCTTCCTCTGGCCTCTACAGACTTCAGACGACCTAGTTTACATCAGAAAACAGGGTCAGAGAGTCAATTTTAAGCAACTTAAATTTTTTTTCTAATTAGACTCTTCCTGGAGCTGTAGTATTGAATTGCTCATTGTCCAGGAGAATAGGAGACTACAATTATTTTCAGCTCATTATTACCTCTGCGATTAGGACACATTTCATAACACAAGTGTATGCAGAAATCCATGAATCCACTATGTCAGACATCTCAGCACGCTACGGTTTTATGCAAGAGGTTCTCCTGAGTGGAAGACCTAAAGGCAGAGTCTGTTTTATTTAGTGGTGGGTCAGGTTTTGAGGTCTTGTTTTGGCAGGATCCTGGAAGGTAGTTTGAAATGGGGACACATGCAGAAGGACCTCTCACAGGGATGTTGGCACTCTGAGATTTTGCACACATCAGGCTCTTTCGGCTTTATAAAAATCACACGTCTGTAATTACTGTGAGCATAATTGCTTCTCTTGTTACCTCGAGTCACTTTTCATGTGCTCCAATAGGCCTACATGCTAGAGAAATGATCGTTCAGCTGTTCATGAAAGTGACATTAAAGGGGCTGTAATTTTATTATAATCCATGTGAGGCAATACTCACTGCAATTATTGGCACTGCGGAGGTATAATTCCGTGCATGTTCATTTGAATTACATTGCTTGTCATTCACATAAACTGCAATTGTCTGTCCCAGAAGTGATATTAGGTTGTCAGTGGTGGTACAGTGTTCTGTAAAGGTACTTTTACGTAAGCGCTGGGATTTTGAATGTGACAAACACTTTTCTTAATTGTCCAAGGAATATTTTCAATCTAATGGTTGTTCTTTTTAACTAATTAGTTATAATAATTAGTCCTTGGTTTGGCAGTAATTTATCAAAATATATAGGCTGTTTTTTTCACTATCTAAAATTGAGTCCCCTTAAAGGTCCTATATTATGTTGGATTAAGTATGATACATTTAGGCTATTACAATTTGCAACATCAAACACAATATTTATCTAAAACAAGCTGTTTTGTGGAGCTCGATGAGAAATGGTCTGATGAGATATGTCTCACCTGTCCCTGTTTCAAGACAGGAACAAACTGTGCCAGTTTTCAGGGGTTTCCAAAAAAACTCCAACCACATTTTTTCTTCTTCTAGGATATAAGCAAAGCCATGACACCATCACAGCCAAACACACAACATCTCATTTCAGATATGTTGTGAAATGGTGGTGGCAACAATGGGTCTCTAGGTGTGTTTGATGACAGTGCAGGAGCAGGCAGGGGCACTTTGTGGTTTGTGATTATAGCTCAACATAATTAATTACTCAAACATGTCCGAAAGACCCAACTTTAGGTATTAGGCTATTAAGTTGATTTTGCATAATATGGGACCTTCGACCAGGTTTATCATCATGTTTTATTAAACATAAATTAAGCTCAAAACTGCATTTCATATTGTAATTTCAGTATTCATGGGTTCATACCACTTATGCCCCATTATGGTCAAAGGACATGTGGCCAGCAACTTGAGAGAGGGTACACCATGGACATTGGCCAATTGGTTACAAGGCTAACACTTGAAGACACAGTCAGTGCCAGTCGAAAAACAAACAGTACTTCTTTGTTCTTTGTGCACTCAAGACAAAAGGACAGTAAAGTACTAATGCCACTATAGACCAACAGGGGGCGCATCATGTGTTTGTGGTTTGAGGTTTCATGCTGACGCACATCAGTCAAGGGTCAGTGCTAAATAGGATACTTCAAAACAAAAGACCAAAAGTTCAAACAGAATACCAGAGTTTACAAAGCAGAGTAATGCATATCAATGAAGGTAGCTTCTACCTGAGGGGCATTAAGTGAATGAGGACCCACACAGAATATTTTACTCATTAATTGTGAATTAAAATGCACTCTACGCAATGTTAGCTTCATTTCATTGTTTGTCGTCTTAAGGTAAAAATGGTGAAGACTTGATCTGAGTTGTCACGTGAGTTGAATGGATTGTTTAGTTGTTTGCCTTTTTGGTGAATCTATGTCATCATAAAGTTTGTCCACTCCAGGCACCAGTAGAAATAAGAAAACAGCAAACATAGTCCCTCCCTCTGAGTTCTGTGTGTCTATGACTCAAAATAAACAGACTTTTTACAATTTAGTTTTTTGGCCCTTCTTAGGCCGAATCATCTTACCGTATTTAAGAAAAGAGTGAAGCTTGTTTTTATCAAATGGAAATTACTGATAAAAAATCTCTTCATTATTTCAGGAAAGAAAAAACTAAAAATCTATCATGGCATAAACAAAGACAAACAAATTGCAAAACATAAATTCTACACAAGACGACAATAACAAAATGAAGTGGGACGCTGTCTTGAGATAATGAAAAGTCATGTCCATAGATTAGTCAAATGGAAGGAGTTAGTTTTAATTAGTACATAACAGATATCCATTTCTATTAATTATATAATATTTGTCAGGTAGTCCCATCACATCCATTAAATAAACATGGAGTTACCTAATGCACTATGAAAGTATTACAAATGTATTTATTTATATGATCACTGTCCATACATTGAGCTGTTATGATAAATTCTTTAGTTACAGTATTTTGGAGAATCCTGTAATTCTAGACAACTGTCTCTTCTCGTCAGTCTTCCTCCCTGTCTCTTGTCAACACTTCCTGGCAGTTACACTCACGAAAGAGTGTCTCAGTGGCTTTTACTGTCCATTAAAGCACATCACCCTTGACATGTGTTAATAGTACAGAATCCCTCATCTTAATGGATACTATTGGGTCTATCAGATGTGCTGCAGTCATTTTGAATGCACGCTGGTTCATGGATGTGAGGAGCTATGTGTACTGTGTCATAGGATAGGATGAGAATACACTAAGTTAATAGTGAACGTTATATATAAAGCTCCTCTCAGCCTGATGGCCTTATGTTATATGTATCATGAATGCAGTTTCCCTTAAAACGATTTTATTCTAACATCCAGTACAACTCAAAAGCTATTTAGGATTGCAGCCTCGTTGGCCCATGGACAAGTTAGTTAAATGTCACAGATGGTGGATATGCCATGTCCACAGGGAGAACCTAAAACTGCTTAAATTGAAGAAATCCACCATATGAGCTCTTTTGATTTCCAGCTTTAGAAGAAAATGGCACAAACACAAAACATTAAATGGATTGGAAATATGTGCCACCATATTATTCTATTGCATGGTTAATCCTCTGTGAACATATTATAAATGCATGTATGTATTTATATATATACATTTACAGTGTATTCCTTGTTTTTGGTGCTGGAGCACTTTACCTTAACTGGCTGGTGAGTAGCCAAAGGGAACTTTCAGTGCATAGCCACCTGCCTATAGCTACCAAAAATGTGGGTAAAGATCAATATAACTTTGTAAAATGTCAGGTAAAAAAAAAGATTAGAACCTACAACTGTTATCATTGAACTCATTCCATGTGTGTTTACTTCAGTGTGATCTTTAACCTCCAGAGAACAGGTCTGATACTTTCATTTGAGAAGTTGATGAGGTTTGTGGTCATGTTGTTACACTCTTGACCCTTAAAGTAAAAAAAGTAAAGGTTTGTTTAATGTTTTAGTATTTCCATTATGATTTCCAGTTTATATATATACATTATGTCTCAATCTCTCACACACTTCCTTTAGGATGACCTGACCAAAATGATCTTCTATGTGTTTTTTGGAAAAAGCTCTGTGGAGAAAATCTTAGGCGTGTTGTCCAGTCAGGCTATAATTGGCTCTTGAACTTTTATATCCAAATTCAATCCATTCAGAATATTTGACTTTTGAACACATTACTGCACTACGGTTCATGTGAAACTCCTAACAAGCCGGCTCTGTCCAAATTCTCTCTCTCATTTTTGGTTTCTTCTATTTTTTTTGCCTCAGCTCTGTTGCTCTGCTGCTTCCACTTTGACATTCTCATCCTCATCCTGTGTCTATCATTCTTTTCCTTTCACTAACTCTTCTTCACTCCTCAGTCTTCTCTCTTGTTTCCTTTGAAGTGCTAAACAATGAGAGAGCCTGTGCTGCCTGTTAAGCTCATAGGGAAATCCATGCTGAACGGCACAGTACAATCGTGTCCTGGGGTCCAGAGGGGGATGGCGAGAGTGGTAGCAGCATCACAAGAGCAGCAGCAGCAGCCAGTCAGGCAGAGAGGGGCTGAGACATTAGCTCCAGAGCCTTGAACAGCTTTTCAATCAATCAATCAATCAAAGTTTATTTCTATAGCACTTTACACCAACACAAGGTTGACCAAAGTGCAGTACATAAAAACATAATAACATCAAAACAGTTAAACAGAACAGAAAATGGAGAGAAGCTAATCCACAACAGAGTCAGAGAAAGAATAAAAATACTTAAAGGTGTCTTTGTGCTAAGGGTTAAAAGCCTGTCTGAATGAATGAGTCTTTAGCTTGGACTTAAACAGAGACAGGTCAGTGAGGTAGTGTGTTCCACAGTTTGGGAGCGGCTACAGTGAATGCCCCATTGTTTGTACCAGGACCTGGGGACATCCAAAACAAAAAGTGGAACACTCGAGTAAGAGTACTGTTACTTAAAAATATTATCACTCAAGTAAAAGTATTGTGCAGTAAAGCTACTCTTTAGTACAATTTATTTTAAAAAATACAAACTGTAAAGTAAATGCAAATGATTTGCTACCAAACTCAGTCTTTGAGACCCTCTGTTATTTTAGAACGAGTGAAGGAACCAATAGTACCACAGGACACGAGGATTGGTAGATACAACCAATTATCTAACCATTATCTTTTTTTTTGGCCAACTTCAGACCGTTGCCTATTCTTATACTTCCTGGTTTGTGTGAGACCTTGACAGAGGTTTGGGGAAAAAAGAGGAAAGGGGAATTTAGATGTTTTTTACACAGTTTCCCAAAAACAGTGCAGCTTTAACCCATAAACCGTCCATTCTCCACAACATGTAGTACCTCCAAAGGTGCCATTGGTGTTTGTATTGTTGGGGCCTGATATCCATAGTAATTGCATTGGCGCTGTCATTAGTCCAGAGGGACAGCACATTGTCCTTCCACTGTCTTTGTCTCCATTTCCCATTTCTGTCTGTGGCCTTTCTCCCCAGCAGTCACACTCTGTGATGAATGCTGTTCATTACTAAAGATGGGACTGGAAATGAAGCAGAATGAGTACCTTGTGAAGCAATGCATGACTAGGGCATCTGTGAGAGTATCTGAGACATGTGTTTATCCACTCCCACATGCTCCCTCATAGAGATATATCATGGTTACTCCAGCCATGCCAGCGTGCACATTTTGAAGACTATAGCCTTATTCTCATCAGCTCCGTGTGCGTTTGTTCTTTTCTTCTTCACACAGTGTAGTGTCCCCCATGTATTTCACTGGATCTTCTCCCTCATGGAAGGAGCTCTATAATTAACATCAGCCTTCATCTCTGTCACGTCACAGTGACACATGCTCATAAAGATGAATGACAACATGACATTATATTTTGATAGAAACAGACATTACTGAACACTCAATGTTTCCACATACTATATCTAGACAAGACAGCAAGAATAAAGATATATCATCATCTAAGCAGCGAGAGACAATGAAGAAAGGAAGAGGAGGACAGATTGCTACTTTGACAGTGGGGCTCAGGAACATTATCGAAGAGCTGCTTAATTAGTTTAATTATCACAATGAGCTGTACTGAACTTCTGAACCTCAAATATAAAGAGCTCTGCGGGTCACCATGCTGATAATTACACAGTCAAACAATTCCAATGTGTCATAACAGTGTAGTTCAATGCAAATGTTTAAATATTAGCTAAATGTGTCAAATGTTACCAGTTTACTGAGCTTGTTTTGTACTCACTGATGTGTTGGCCGAGTATTAGCAATTTGAAATTTTATGTGAATTGAAGTAATTTACATATCTCAATAAATATCCAATCAGAGACTATAATCGAATGTATTACGGCCAGTGATAAACATGCATGGACCCGGGGCAACAGTGCTTGGTAGTCTTGAAGCTTGCAAGAGAACACATATCAAAATCTGTTTACATATTCTTGTGCAGTGTTGACCAGGGCAATGTCAGGTGCACTAAAATGTTAAATATATTGAGCCTTATCATTGAAAACTAAACTTGAAATATGACTTTAGTTTATGACAGAAATTGTCACAGAGAAGAGTTTTTGAATTTGCTTATTCATTCTTACATTTCTGTTTTTCTCCATAGGTCTCTGTGAACATGACCAAGGGAAGGCGTGAACTGTGATGACAGGAACTCCAAGGTATACTGTACTTTCCTCTATGTATCCTGTTGTTTCTATGGGCTTGGTGGGGCTGAACTGGAGTGAGACATCTGACAGACAGAGTGAATGAGACAGCTGGCACCAGTGAGGTTTTTAGAGCATTGCTTCTCTATGTTTTATTGATGGCCCTTAGACGATGCACCCTGGCATTTGCTGATGCTCTGTGTCTTACGACTGCTTGTCCAGAGCCCTTTTGGTAAATATTTAAGAGGTCTCCCATCAGTGCTGACCTCCTCTTTGGATCGTCTGCATCAATGCTGGAGGGGGCTGAAGAACTGCTACTGCTATAGGGCGCACATTATTTTATGTTTTTTATAGTTTTTTTGTTTAGTATATTCAGACACAAAATAAAACAATAATAACATTCTGTACACAAAATATCAGTTGAGCATTGTATCTGAAAAGCATTGTCTAGTTAGAACTCCTATAAAACAAGGTAGAAAGTATTCCTATTCATTTGTTAGAGGGCTTGTATTATGCAATTGACTGTTAGAGCGTTCAACCCTCGTTATGTTGTTCACAATGACAAACATAGTTGTGTTTTGCTTCATTCACATGTTGGGGTAATCCTGTATTCTCTGGCTCTACCAAACACTTGGATCCTCCTTACCCCCCTCCCTAGCTCCCCCTAACCCAGCACTGACCAGACCACAAGCCCTCTGCATTCAATCTGCTATCATTCATTTATCCCCAAAACAATGTACAGATCCTTCACCTCATTTAGTTGTGTCTGTTTCTGGCCTCTGTTGCCACTCTTTTCGAGAAGTGACCAAAATTTGAACAGTAACATTAATTGCATCTGTGTAGGGAAGCTAAAATAACCTGTGAACCACTTATATAAGCTTCAAACGTCTGAACATCACCGGGGTGTTAGCGCCCAGCATGTTATTTCATAGGCCTTATTTAGCGTTTTTTAATACTTACCATTGTGCAATTGTACACAGTAGTTGGTTAATGAAGAGATTGTGCTTTGTTAGATGTTAGATGTAGATAAACAAAAAGAACATTGCAATATGCCTTGGTTGGGGTCCAGGGAGACCAGGGTGGTCCAGTCCCTCCGCCTCTCAGCTGAATTAAGGGTTATGGAATTGATCTTTGCGCTGGTCGACTTGTTCTTGTGGAGACTATAAAACTTTAGTTACACCAGAAGCCACATCTTTGGGATTGATCTATTTAAAATGTATTCCAGCCTTGCCACTGTCTATGAATTATATACAGCCTATCCTACTGATTCAAGTCCCCACATTTCTGTCACATATAGAGCATTTTAGATTAGGAAACTCTACAGAAGCACTCTTTTTGAAGCGCCTGGACTTTATTAAGAAACAGCTTTTTCACTTTGCCTCCCAGAACAGTCAGTAGAACATACTAACGCTGAGTCATTGGTCATTGTGTCCTTGTGTCCTTGTTACTCAGAGTCATTGAACAAAGGAGTTAATAAACCAAGGTTGGGCTTCAGGAAGCCGTCTTGCTCAGGCATAATTGCTTTTTTCGATTCGAGTATAAAGAATAAAATGCCATCAATGAAAAACAACACTTACAGAGTGGAAGTATTGTATGTGACAAATGCATTCTTAGGTTGCACACCACTGACTGTTCACCTATTTTATTAACTGGTCAGTCTGAATATTGATTAGTTGTTTTGTCAGAAGTGATTTTTTATTTTTGAAGACATTTTCCACCATGTTTTTATTGTTATTGTTGTTACTCAGAGTTGTAGTTTTGTTTGATTCACACGTTTTCAGTGCTTTTTAAAGAAGAAACTCTTGGTTGCATTGATTGCTACAAATTCAAACGGAACACAGGGTTTGGTGTAGAAATGCTCAGAAAAGTTGTGACAATCCATCCATCCATCCATTTTCGGGTCACGGAGGCAGCAGTCTAATCAGGGAACTCCCGCCTTCGACCACTGCCCGATCCACATTACACCAGCCCTTTATGGTACCTCCCGCGGGTGTTGGGTCCACGGGAGGGCCTGACAGCGTGGGCACGGGCGGGGACTGGAACCACCGACCCTCCGGTTGAAGGGCGAGCATCTACCCACTGCACCACTGCTGCGGCTAGTTGTGACAATATAAAATAATAAAATGGTAACAATAAACAATATAAATGTCCATAACAGACGCTTCCACGTTATCTGGATTTGAACTGGAAGCATAAATGAGCCTGACGTTGTAGAGAGTTCTTGAACATAAACATAAATAATGTTCATTGTTCTAATAACAGTATTCTTGTTTGGTCAAATAAAATGGTGATTGGGCAGGAATAAGCAGCACCACACCATAGGAGATGATGAGACCAAAGGCGGTCCATATGGCACAGACGAGCAAAAGTTGATGCTGGCAGCCAAGCATGAATGTTCAGAGAAGAACTGGAATAGCAGGTCTGCTACTAAACAGACAAAGTCATGCCAAACAAAGTGTCCTTTTATGACCAGCGGGAGTTCAATATTAAACAACATTTTTAACTCCACTTGTGGTTCCATTCTCCTGAGTTACGGCCTTAATTGCGTCATAAATTGTCCGAATGATTCGCCCTTTATTGTGCTGGACAGTGGATGTTCAAAGTGCAATTCAATTCATATCCTGTTTGGACAGCAGAAACAATTCAGCTTCACTTAAAAGGATATTACATCAACTTAATGAAAAGCACTTATTGGTCCATTACGGCAATGTGTCTGCAGCCAATCATGTATTTTCATGAAGACATCAAACGGTTGGATGAAAGCGTCAATTTATGGCAATTTATTTACTGTATGTAGTCTGTGCTGTTTATCTGAATTGCTGTTTGTTTTTATTATTGAATGAAATACTTTGTAAAGTGCAGCAACCTTTTCATCTTTTTTTGTGATTGGGTCATTATTATGCTAGTAATAATTCACATTATTATATTTTTTCCATATTTGAGCATTGCCAAGTTCTTCCCAATGTTGTCAGATCATGTTGTCATATAACATTGGTCAGAAAAAGCCAAAATTATTTTCCAATTTGCACCATCCCATTGATTTGCCTGTGCATGGGACCGGCACTAAAGTCACCTTGTTGATTTTTTTTTTTTTTACAAGAAGCTGCTGTTTGAAACTGCTTAATGTTTTTTGAGTTTTAGGTGCCATTGCAACATGATTAGCTATGGTAGCCTTGAAGGGACACACAACAAATCTACTGGGATATGTTCACTGTCAACATGTAATTACTCTTCACACAAGATTATAATTTAGAAGGTGCTTTTCTCACACCAATGCTCAATTTGTTGTGTTAACCAATTTGATCCTTCAAACAAGCTTAATTATATCGGTGAAACATCGATCTTATGGAATCGTGTTGGTCCGTGTCCGCAGATCCTACGTGTGAACTCAAAAACAAATTGCCGGATCAGTTTCAACTTTTACACACAGGTACATATCATAAAGGCGCAAAACTGTATCGATTTGGGTACTTCTACAATGAATATTAATTTTGGGCCAAAACTGAGAACGCAATAACTCAAAAGATCTTTTTCAACTTTTGCACACAGGTACATATCATGAAGACGCAGAACTGGATTGAGTTTGGGACTTCTACAATTAATGACTAACTACTAACTAACTAATTAATGCCCTGAAGCACATTAATTGAGCTATTAATCCTGCTGAACATAAACAAAATCGCAAGTATTTTGGCACAGTGATCCAGGAAATTGTATATTTTATGTAAATATGCAAATTATAGAGGTCAAATAAAGAATGCGTCAATAGCGCCCCCATGTCAACGACTCTATGGGACCCTGGACACACTTACTTTGGCGGAGAGCAATGAAACTTGGTACAGTAATTCTCCACAGTGTACCCAACATAAAATATTATTATGGCCCCACCCTACAACAAACAGGAAGTTGGGCATTTTGGATTGAATCTGTGAAACAACTTACACATACTTTGCCCGACAAACCTGAAAACACATGATGCCAGTTACCTCTATAGCACCCCCTATAGACTTGAAGAATGTCGTTTTGGGGAAATTTACTAACTATGTCAAAAAAACATTACAAAAAGTCAAATAAACCCTTCCCATGTTTGTCATGGTTTGATGGCAGGGCCTCTTAATCGCTTGTTAACGATATAAAACCCTTAGAAATCACACAATGTCTGATTAAGGCCCGTTGGTGCAAGTTGTGGCAGACGTATGTGGGCGTTTTGCCGATATACACCTTGCTGTCGGGGATGACAGCGTAGGCCTAGTAAAAATGGCACCTTTCAAACCTTGTGGGAAATTGGGTCTTTTGATAATGAGGAGAAAGAGTGGCTAACTCTTGAAATTCCCAATAGACACAAAGTAATGCATTTTATTAGTTAAGTAAGACTCTTTCCTCTTTCATTCAAGTAATGATAGTGTTATTGGTCTTGACGTTGCGATTCCGGGCTGGACAAAGTACGCGTCTCATCAGTTTTGTGTAGTAGGTGATTTTGTTCTTTTGAAATGAGATCAATCCTTTTTCAGTGCCTTGCTTTGCTGCACTAAAGAATAGGAGCGAGAGAGGTTTTTTTGGGTCTGAAAACAAAGAATCGTTGGCTTTTCATTCGTGATTGATTACATTTGTCATTGTTTGTCTTTCAGCCGAGACAAAAGTGAGTCGATGGCCCCTCCACTGGATTGTATCAGAATAAAGAACTCGCACAAAAGCAGGGAAAAAATCCAATCCTAGAGCCTTACAGTAACACTATCATAATCTCCCTCTTCTGTCAAACCGCGCCCCCCTCCCCCCACAGAAAAAAATGATAGCAATCAAACCAGGGATTTCCTCTCAGCGGCGTTTCAACTTCCTTTAATGGGATGTTTGAACTGGCGATGTTTCAGCAGAACAAAGACAATTCAGGCTTGTGTTGTCAGACGGTAATTTGTGTGAGCATGTACCATTTTTCACTCACTGTTCACCTGAAGTGGATTTAATGGATTCAAACAATCCCAGATGCGCTGAGTGGGGGTAAAGTTACAAAAATCATCCGGAATTACGGGCGTTTTTTTTCTTCATGCTGTTGCGCACACAGTATTTTATTTTTGCAATTGTCTCTGTCGTCAAAGTAGTCTGTTTTATGTGGAAATGTGCCTGGTAATTTAGAATGAACAAATCTAATGTTATTTTTGCCAAGCAGCGTTGGCCAGCATGCTTGGATCTCAAACGGAATCATTTTGTATTCATTTTTCTATTTGTAAATCTTTTAATACAACCATCAGGCAAAATACATGCTTCTTATTGCAAATACTGGCACATAGTTTAGACAATATTTAGTTTCAAACATGGAATTCTGTGAGTTGAGTGAGACTATTTTTGGGTCCCTGTTATAACATAGACATAAGTGCTTGTATTCTGAAATACTTATCTACATCTATATACAGTGGGCTGATCTGATTTCCCTGTGTTGCTGATGTTTCAGGATCATCATTCTAGTTGTTGGACCAGGGCTTTTTCTATTAATCATCACCCTAACTAAGCACCCATGGCCCTGACCCTAACCATAACCAGTTCATATTCTGGCCCTAACCTTAACCTCACACAGAGACCAATATAACACCCTAGTCATGGCCCTGACCCTAACCATAACCAGTTAATATTCTGGCCCTAACCTTAACCTCACACATAGACCAATATAACACCCTAATGATGGCCCTGACCCTAACCATAACCAGTTGATATTCTGGTCCTAACCTTAACCAGACACAGGGACCAATATAACACCCTGGCCCTAACCATAACCAGTTAATATTCTGGTCCTAACCTTAACCTCATACAGAGACCAATATAACTCCCTAACCATGACCCTGGCCCTAACCTTAACCAGTTAATATTCTGGTCCTAACCTTAACCTCATACAGAGACCAATATAACACCCTAACCAAAACCCTGGCCCTAACCTTAACTGGTAAATATTCTGACTCTTACCATAACCAGACACAGGGACCAATATAACATCCTAACCATGGCCCTGACCTCTAACCATAACCAGTTGATATTTTCTATACAGTGAGTGTGCAGTTCAGTGGATCTTAGTTTGTAATGCAAAATTTAATTCAACCATTATTTCTGTGGATAAGCTATGGTTGCCTTGCAGGGACACATCTTAAAAAGCAATAAAAAAACAAAGTGAAGGTACCGCTGTAGCTTGTATTGTGTGAAATGATGCTCTATATTTGTGTGGACAACATTTAAACACTTGTAATTCTGCCAGCTCTTGTTGCGCAGCATGCTTACAGAGTCAGCAGAAAGCGTCTCCATTAACCTTTTGGATTTGTAAATCTGTTCATTAACCTGACATTTAACTCAGCCACAAATGTGACTTCACACCTGGCATTACCATGAGTCCCTCTACCATTTTCTTTTATAATCATTATGACTGTGGCAGGGACACACATTTTCTGTCATTATCATTTCAATGACTCACGGGTCAAGTGAATAGGAATAATTATCTTGTTACCTTGGCACATGTCAGTAGGCAGGATATGGGGACGTCGATATATTGAAGTCAGAAAAAGGTTTGATTGACTTTGACAAGGGCCACATTATAATGGCTTGACGGCTGCTGTCAGAGCACTCTACAAGTGGAGCTTTTATGGGCTGTTCCCCGTCTACACTCAGGACCAAAAGTGGTTCAAGAGAAGGAAAGTTTTGGTACCAAGGCACCTGTGAAAAGTGGTGGCAAATACTGTATGTTCATACAAAATAAAACATCAGATGCAGTCCTTTTTTATACTGTACAAAGAAATCTGGGAATCAAACCTGCAACATTTTTGCTGTGAGAGAATGTATGCAATGGTGAATAGTATTTATAGCTGGCCCGACATAGTATCTAAGTAAGAACTAGGTTGTGATAAAGTTGACTGTATGTTTGACAGAGCATAAACAGTGTGACTCATTTTGTTGTGATTTCTGTCCCATGAAGCATTCTCATCTTCCAGTCTCCATGGAAACGTATGCAAGAGGTTTTGTGTAGTCCAGGGCAGGCCTAATGTAAGGCTTGGTGTCCATCATTTTTAAATTCTTTTATGAAGCTCAGTGAAGGGGTGTGCATTAATGATGATAGACTATAGCTAGATTATGCTCTACTTTTCACTGTCATTTTTGCTGTAACAATGACAGTGTTTATATTGAAAAACAGTTGATGGAAGTCTTCTGTGAAAGACAAAACAAATCATAATTCATAATTTTATATTTTGGACCTTTCAAATGTTAACTCAGTGCACTTTGTTTCTTCACAATCTGGTTATTCACATTACTGTTCAAACTACTGGCTTTATTTATGTGGTAAAGATACTGCTTGACTTGGGGTGCTGAAGCATGGCATTATCAGGGCTTATCTGGATAGTGTTAATCTGAGTGTGGAAGTCCAGACTTTCTAAGCAGCTTTGATACTCCCATAGTCACATGATAAGAATTCAACCTCATTGCTCTTGTTCTGGTCACTTAAACACAGCCTTTGATTTTTTTTTTATATATTTTAAAGGTCCCTAATGGCAGGATTATGACAATATTTCTCTTCATTAGCTGCTCTAAATGTTTTTGTTTATATTTGACAGAACCAGTCTTGAACAATGTTGCACAATACATGACATCTTCACCAAGTCATTTAAGTAAGCTTTGCAAATATTCCTGTGGGTCTCAAACTGTGTTTACGATACATGGCCTCTTCCTCATCTCTGTGGGGGAGTGATTTTGAGCTTGCTTAGACTTGATTTAGACATGGTTTAGTTCTGGTTTAGAACTGATTTAGACCTGATTTAGCCCTCAGTCCTGATCCTTATTTAGCAGTGTATTTTTCTACATTAAGCCCAGATTTATTGGGCATGGTTTATACCTGAGTTAGCTCTGATTTGAGACCAGTAAAATGCTATACATTTACCATAATGATTCTTGAAATGTTTGAGGATTAGGTCATCAGGTAACTGGAAGGTGTATAGTCATTTCAGTGTCTATAGAAAAATCTGATTCAATGGCCTCTGTCCAATACCATGTGCTTTTCTATCATCACTCTTACACTTTCACTGTTTTGGTCACATTTCTCCTTCACAGAGCGCCCCCTACAGTTTCAGAGAATAGCACTGTCCACAGAAAAACACAAAGAATATAGACTTTATATATAGAGTCTAGACAATCATAAAGCTACTGTTCAACACAGAAACACCAGGTCTCTGTCAGTTTGGCATTGTTTTATTTCATGGAGCTCTTTCTGTATAAGCCTGTTTAGAAGCAATTTGTGGTTTTGGCGAGACCTGTGACTTGACCCAGACTTCCAGGGAGATTCATCCTAGCAAGGAAGCTTCATTCACCCCACATCAACTCATTTAGGATTACACTGACTGAAGTGTTTTGAAGACTATTCCTGCTAAAAAAAAGGAAGTATTCCCTATACTACTCCTATATACAGCAGTCTTGAATAACTCCTATTTTAAACATTACTTTCTATGCAACTGTTGTCTCAAAGTCCCGGTGCAGTAAGGTGAAAGTGTATAATAGGCACATTCTGACAAGTAATAAAGTCAGAATGCGGAGCTCGGGAGCGCAAAGCTGTGATTAGGGCCAGACACTAATGCACTTCATTTGCAGCTCGTCTGGCAGCTGTCTGTCTCGGGTCACTGCCTATAGTGTATTCTGTGGACCAGCCTCGACCGCCATCATTTCCAATCTCTAGCGTCTAGCATATCACCCCCCCTCCATATGATCAGAAGTGGGTAGAGTAGTCAATCATTTTACTCAAGTAAGAGTACCATTACTTCAAAATAATGTTACTCAAGTAAAAGTAAAAAGTCATTCACATAATTACTGGAGTAAGAGTAGAAAAGTACTGGTGAAACAACTGCTCAAGTCCTGAGTATCTGTTTGAGGGTAATGTCAGATTATTTGTTTAATTTTGTGGTAATCTGGCAAAAAAATTAAAAGATAAAAAAACAGATTTTGATATTTTCAAAAGATAAACTAAAAACATAAATAATAAACATAAAAATTAAGGCACAAGGAACAAAATTTCCACATCATCACATTTTTCACATAAAGCTGTTCTTACATGACACACAGAGGTGGTAAAAGTACTCTTACTCTTTCTAGATTTCCAAGATTT
>JAVQKC010172958.1:0-10471 GCA_036025475.1 Philypnodon macrostomus
ATCCAGCAAAGACTTTTTGAGTTATTGCGTTCACAGTTTTGGCCCGTTATTAATTAATTACTTAATTAATATTAATCGAAGAAGTACCCAAATCGATACAGTTCTGCGTCTTTATGGTATGTACCTGTTCGCAAATGTTGAAACTGATCCGGCAATTCGTTTTTGAGTTATCGCGTTCACAGCTAGGATCTGCGGACGCGGACGAACACCGACGCTGTTTTCGCCGATATAAATATAATATAATGTAACTTGCCACATTATTCATCTGCTCGTAATTAGCCTAAAGACTAATAAAGGATATCAGCTCCAGTATCCAGTAGTCCTAATTTACCGATCCAGTTTCTGGGCCTGGATTGGCACAGATTACAATTACCTTTTCAGTTATCGCATTCACATGTAGGATCTGCGGACACGGACAAAGGTGATTCCATAATATCAACAAAATCTACCTTTAGGACATTATCCAAAAAATGTATTTGTTTGTTTTGTGTTGAGTTGTACCTGATCAAAGTGACATTGACTGTGTAGTTGTTATGACCAAAGGGGAGTTAGATTACACACAGAGTTACAGCCAAACTCTCCACCTCCTCGCTGACCAATCACACACAACTACACCTGACCTTTACAGGGTGAATATCTTCTGTCCTGACAAATTGTTGCTGCATTGATAACATTTTATATACAGTATTTCAATCTCAAATCTATCTTTATAAACATTTAACTCCTATGAATGTTGCTTTGCTTAAATTATGATCCAATTTATTACTCACCTATTTTACAGTCTCTATAGTATTTCTCTATGGGGTAGTCTTTGGTGAAGCCCACTCCTCCCATCCACTCTATGCACTTAGAGGTGGTCAGTGTTGCAACCTAATGTAAAAAACAAAACAAAAACAGATTTAACTACAATATACAGATACAATTAATAAAGAAATACACTTTAGAGCTAATCAAACCAATAAAATCAGAGTATAACCCACCTCAGCTGCGAAGTACTTGGCCATACAGGCCTCTTTGATGAAGGGGCGTCCGGCTTCTTTGAGTCGAGCTGCGTTGTACGTCAACAACCGAGTGGCTTCTAACTGAGTGGCTACGAGAGCAATCTGGTGCTGCATGCCCTGGGGTTAATGAATATTATGACCAAAACATTAGGACTATTAGGACACTTTGAAAAAACTCCTGAGGTTAACTTTGTAGATCTTCTGCACTTTACAAAAATCCATCGGAAATACACTTGTTGCTTGTAAGCCCCCTTTTCTTTATCATCTAAAAGCACTTTTTACAGATGATTTTTTACTGAGGGGCACATTGTGAAAAAACACCAAGAAGGGCCATGTGAATTCTGGATACATATACTGGCATTTTTTCCACACAGAAAAGTGGTATTTTGTTAGTTGGAGTTTGTAGAGTCACATACAGTACAAAGACAATATGGGCCAATTAAGAGGTAAGCCGGAAGGCCACAAAAAATGGTTCTGCGGGCCGCTTTTGGCTCCTGAGTCATACTTTGGACATCCCTGATCTACGGTAGAAGAAGGAAAAACTCAGAAAAGTCACTATTCTTTACCTGAAAATCAAAGATGCGTTTCCCAAACTGCACTCTCTGTCTGGTGTAAGGAATTGTATGATCGAAGCATCCTTGAGCCAAACCCAGCATCTAAAGCCAAAATAAAACTTAATATTTACATAAAAAACATCCTATACAGACTATAAATACACATTGGAATAATTTACTAACTAAGTCGTTTACCTGTGCAGCGATCCCAATCCTGCCTTCGTTCAACATCCCTATGGCATATTTATAACCATGGCCCACCTCTCCTAAAATGTTCTTCTCTGGCACCTGCAACAGTCTTAAATGTAAAAAAAACACTTATTTAACAAGATAATATTAATATGAATTATGACATTTACCTTGAGGTTGTCAAAGTTGATGGGGCATGTTGAAGATGCTCTTAGCCCCAGTTTATTCTCTTTTTTACAGATTTCAAGTCCTTCTGTTTCTCTGTCCACAATAAAGCAAGTAATTCCTCTATAACCCTATATAAAAGACCACCATTTTACTACTAATCACAATGGCATACAGAAAATATGAATATATTGTTTAAGTTTCCTCATTTCAATGACTATTTATATCTTGAACAAACTCACAGCGGACGGGTCCACGTTGGCCATCACCAGAAAGACCCCGGCGTGCTCGGCGTTACTGATCCACATTTTTGAGCCGTTAATGACGAAATAATCTTTGCGTTTCTCCGCTTTGGTTTTCAGGGCGAACGCATCACTCCCCGCCTCCGCCTCCGACAGACAGAAACTACCAATCTGTGATGAACAAAAACACACACACAAACAGTAACCAAAGTGTTCAATAAAAAAAGGCAAAATGAAGTCTAATAATTTTATAAAAAGAGGGCTTTTGTTAATTGCTTTGTTAGTCTGTTATGAAGATAAATCAGTATTAGAAGGAAATTACAAGTTTTTAGTATCGTACCATTGAAAGATAGGTCCAACCACAATGACAAAGGATTTTCTTTTTGTCTTCCACAAAAGACTCCTTCCATCACTGACTTCACAATATCTTTTTAACTACAAATCCAATGTACATCCAACCTAATTTTAATCATAATACATTATTTATTTTCC
This sequence comes from Philypnodon macrostomus, assembly GCA_036025475.1. Taxonomy (NCBI): domain Eukaryota; kingdom Metazoa; phylum Chordata; class Actinopteri; order Gobiiformes; family Eleotridae; genus Philypnodon; species Philypnodon macrostomus. The sequence goes on from JAVQKC010172958.1 coordinate 2,644, forward strand.
AACACTGGCACTGTAAAAGTAAAAATGACAGTGAAGAGCAGTGTATAAATGAAAGCATGATTCAACAATCTTTTCAGATTAGCAGATCAATTAGTGCTGTCAATCGATTATTTTTTTAATGTGGGGCCCCATATGGAGCTACCACCCCTAGGCCCCTAAAGTTGGTATCACTGACCCTGCTCCAGTCACTCTGGTCGACAGTCACAGTGAACGTTTGCGGACTGCAGACTGCATTTACTACAGAAACCTTAGACAGGACATCTAGACAACTGAATTCTGTTGTGTTTGTGAAACTACAGCAAATATATTGTGAGAGAAACGGCGGGAGCGGGGTGTGTCGGGTCACGTGTGTATGGTCTATTCTTCTCAATGGACCTATAATAAGACTGTATTTCGTCAATGGAGGTTGTAGTATGCCTTTACGAGCTGAATACTGTCAATATTTTTCAGTAATCTGTGTGATTCTCCACACTTATGTCTGCTGCTCACTTTCTGACTGCAGGCTGCAGTTTGGACAGGCACAAACTCGCTACTGCCCCCTTTCTCCCTCCACTCTCCTCTGCGCTGCTCTGTCAAACAGAGGAGGATGTTGGCCAAAACAGATGCGATTAATCCACATGAATTGATCAATTGCATGTGTTAATGCGTTAAAGCTGAATGCCCTAATGATAATATAATCTTTTATCACCATATTGCACACGCCTGCTTAAACCACAACCACTAAGAACATATATCTTTAGTCAGCTTTCACCAGTGTGAATGGGTTTCTGGTTAAATAAAAAGAAAATGTTTTGCTGTATATAATGTGACTGTCCATAACTGACCATATCTGTGGACAGTCTGGTGAGGTACTTGTCCTTTTGCTCGGGCGTTCCCAGTTTAGTGAACAGTGTGTTGATGAGTGTGTTCTGAATATCACAAAGCACTGCCACAGAGGGGTCCACTTTGGCCAGCTCCTCGATCACCAGGATGGACGAGAAGAACGAAGAGCCTGTGCCACTGTATTCAGGGTCGATTTCTATACCCATCAGCTAAAGACAGAGAAAATAATATTTAAACGTAAGTGGATACAAAGAAATAATGGTAGTGTAATAAAACAATATTGTACTCACTCCTTGTTCAAACAGAGATCGAATGACCTCGTCCTCCATGTGGGAATTCTCATCCATCTTTGACACAAGCGGAGCAATACGTTCCTGAGCATATTTTTTAACTGAAAATACATCACATATAAAAAAAATTCTAAATTGAAATCTCTCTCCCTACAAAATGGCATTGTTCTCCCAATTAAGATTAGGGCTAAAACTGATTACAAGGAGTTTCCAACTACAGTTGGTAATAGGGGTGGTCGATATAGTATAAATATCACAATTTTGTTAACTTTGTATTTTTTTGTCTTTCACAGAAGACTATTGCTTCATAAAACTCGTATAATGACAAATTCAATGTACATCCAATTCAAAGTTCATCATAAAACTTAATACTATTTACTTTCCTTGTTAATATTAGGAACACTGGCATTGTTATAGTAAAAATGATGGTGAAAAACAGAGCAGAAATGCACTGTAGCACGATTCAATTCAAACTTCCTTGTTTAGCAGATCGCCATAACTTCATATTATGATTCGTTCACCATATCATCCACCCATCCATCATCCTTTTGTATGTATGTAAACTAAATTTTATCTATAATTAATTGTAATTAATATTAATCTGATGTTGATTTAACTGTACTTCAGAAATGAGTTTTCTCATGAATCTTTCAATCAATATTACGATTATATTACTGTAGAACTGACAAATAACTGAATACTAAATTATGGTAATTATGTAGTCAATTACTGTTACTGTATATGTGGTACTAATAATCATTTTGAAAATGGTTAGCATTACTGATGCTAATAATAATCATCAGAGACAAATCAAATTGCGAGTTGGTTTGTGATTCTCATCTCACCTGCGTCCCTCATCATGCTCTCCTCCTCTGAGTATGTCTGTAGAGGGGGAAAGGCCACTCCATTGATCTGCTCTGAAACCAGGTCTGGAGCTGAGCTGGTGGACCTGCTCCTCCATCCTCCCACAGGTTGACTGGCTCTCCATGGACTAGAGAGCTGTCTGCAAGACTAACAACACAAGTCAGGTCTTTAGTTAACAACAGAATAATTTCAGCTATAATTCAGACAAAATGAATGTAGATGACACTTGTAATACTTTTTATTAGGGCTGAATTAAACAAACCTATGTTTGTACAATCACCTAGTCAAATACAAATATTATATTTTCCACATATTCTGAATATCTTATTCTCTGCAATGGTGGTTCTGGGACTATGGTCTGGGTACTTTAGTGGTACTCAATGTCTTTGTAGTTCAAGTCATGCATTGGTTTTATTTAGACTTGGTTTAGTCTGGGTTTAGCTCCAATTCTGTCCTGATTTATACCTTGTGTAAGCTTGGCTTAGACCTCCTTTAGACCTAATTTAAACCTGAACTAGTCCTGGTTTAGTCCTCGTATATTTCTGGTTCATGGCTGATGTAGTTTAGCCCTAGTTTAGTCTTGAGTCATTGTTTATACCTGATTTAGTCATAATTTAATCCTAGATTCTATTTGATTTAGTCCTAGATTAGTCCTGCTTTACCCGATTTAGACCCAGTTTAGTCCTTGTTTAGTCCTGGTTGAGTCTTTTTCTTGATTCACATCCATTCCACTGTAATTTCTAGAACGTGTGACCAGTTCAAATCAGGTCAACTGTACACCAACAGTATCCCAAGTGTTATTATGATTGAATAGACTAAATGCAATGGATGTACATTAGAACATACATCTGCTACTTCCACGTAGTATGCACGTGAACGTATAGAGCACACAACCTTAAGTCATTCATATACAATAATAATAGGCTGACAGTTAGCGTTAGCGTTAGCAGCATGCGTCATTTCAAGCCAAGGTTACGCACTTCATTCACGTGCAGAATACGGACGAGAAACGTGCAACAAATTATTAATGAGCTATGTAATTAGAAGCGTGAAAATGGCGTGTCGGGTTTGCATACCTTTGATAAAATCCTGACCAAAGGAGCAATCATGATGGCGATTACAAAACTGTTTACATCTGCGTCAGAGCTGCGTGGTGTCGTGTTTGCGTACGTCAGATCCGTATCAGGAGTGGGTATTTTGCGCTTCAAATATAAAAATATAATTAAAAAAATGTGTGATATAGACCCGCACAAGGAGAAAAAAAATCCAATAAATGATAAATAATTGAATAAATGTACAAATAAATACATGTGTAAAAAATAGCTCTATTAGTTTATTTTTAACTAACTAATTAAATTCATTAAAATGTATAAATAATATATATGTTTTTTTTTTCAGTATTTTTTGGGACGTTGAAAAAAAACATTTGTTGTTTATTTATTTATCTTTTTTTTTGTTCAAAGTTTGTAAACAGAATGTTCTAAATGGAGGCAACTCGAGGCAAGAGCATGATACATTTTCAATGGAGAAATGATAAAATATCACAAAATCAAGATGGTTTGGCTAAGTGACCACTCTGCTACATGTAGGTAATGCCAGAGCCTTGTTAGGGAACATTATATATATATATTTTCATATACACATTAGTAACAGTTAGACTTTTGGCTGGAGGCAAAATTCTTGATTTTTAGGTTTTACTGTACAAGTCCTTACAGAAATGTTAATGCCCACAATAGTTTTTTTTATTGTATGCTCAGAATTATTCTATCCCTTACCACAAATCCTACTGTTTTGTAAAGTTAACTCGCTTTTGCTCCAGTCGCCTCCATTACAGAACTCCGAACATTCCAAATGGCAAATATTTAAAGGGTCTATAGTTTCCCATAGATTTTCAACAGCTGATTTCATCACGTGACTATAAACGCGGAAGTAATTTTGTCACCTAGCAACACCTTTAGCTTTAGCGGAATATTTTCACATCCAAATGGTCTTTAATGTGTATTTTTCTTTGATCCATCATGTTTTTGAATACTGAATGGTAAGATGTGACGCATTCATTGTTTAATATTTTAACTAATGCCATTTACGAGCTCGCATCAATTCATTCGTTGATGTTTTGGCTTCTCATAAAGATGACACTAACTGTTTTATCCAGGAACATTGTTTTTAACGTCTTTTTATCTTGCAGATTGTAGTAAAATCGTGGTCTATAATACAATGGAGGAGATAAAGACGGAGCCGATAGATTTTGTGAAGGAATTTCAGGAGTATTTGAGCCAGCAGACCCAACATGTGAACATGATCTCGGGCTCTGTGTGTGGAGAGAAGGAGGCAGCGGAACACTATCCATCTAACGTACACGGCAAGACATTACATTGTTTTCATCAGTGTTCTTATTTCAATGTTGAATATTGACCTGTATTGCAATGCCCACACACTGATGTTTAGGTCAGCAACCTATCATTGTCTCAAACCATTCAACAGATGTTTACATACAACACAGTAATAATATCAGAGTTTCTTAAATTATTATTTAAAGTATTGGGAGTCAAGCATGCAAACAAACAACATTACAAATGACAAATATGATCAAATCTCTTAAAACTACAAAATACTAAATTGTCTATTGGTTTGTATGTCATTTTGCTGAATGGCTATACTCAGATTGTCATACACAAGCCAATAAAACGTGAGGTATTTAGGAATCACAGGACATAGGAGATGATCAACTGTAGTTTTTTTTTTAAAGCAAGGTGTACTCCATTGAGTATAGCCAAAAAGAAAGGAAGGAACTGAGAACCTCCTCTGCCCTGTGTCAAGTTTAAAAGCCCTATATATACAGTATCATGTTTGTGAATATTTTATTATATGTTTTCATGGAACAACACTGAAGAAATGACACTTTGATACAATGTAAAGTAGTCAGTGTAACGCTGGCAACAAAAGTGAGTATACCCCTGGTGTAAAGTTTTGATATTTTGTGTGACCACCATTATTTTCCAACACTTCATTTATGTTCTTGGCCATGGAGCTCTCTAGAACTTCACAGGATACTATCACAGAGCTGGTGGATCTTAGAGACGTGCACTTCTTTACCTTCCCTTGGAGGATAATCCACAAATGCTCAACAGGGTTTAGGTCTTCCTAATATTATATAATGCAAATAGACTTTTCTGAGCTTTTAACATAACCTACATCAAACACATTCCCAAAGTTCTGTTTTGTTTCATTCGCGCACGGTCGATTAATGATTTGATTGATTTATATTATGTATGAGATCAAATGTAAAATGGTTACAAAATAGTCTGTGAAATGTACAAAAAAGAATAACATGGGACCTTTAAACTCTTTCTCCAGTGTCCCAGGCGGTAGAGCATGGTAGTGTGGAGTCCCAGCCCCCGGATGTGAGCCTGTCTCTGGGGGAGGCCCCTGACGTTCACATGGAAGGTCTGGAGAGAACCTGTGACGGGAAATACAAGTGCAGCTACTGCAACTACGCCAACAAGGGCATGACCCGCCTCATCGAGCACATACGCATACACACAGGTCAGTCACACATTATACACTGTCATTATTAACAATTTAATAGTAATGCAAAGTGAGCAAGAAACCATCTGGATCCAGGATTTTGACAGTATCTACCTAGTTTTAGGCACGGTAGTGGACATGGGGTTCATGATACAGTAAAAATATCATTTTTAGTTGAATATAGATTTTAGTTTATTTTTTTGGGTCTTACTACTGCTATCAGTGTCTCCATTAAAAAAAAATGTAACAACAAATTCAATGTACATCCAATCCACATTCATCATAATACTTATTTTTTATTTTCCTTTTTTATTAATCTGTCAATGGCATCGTTACAGTAGACACAAAGAGTATTCCAGATTACCAGATTGTGCACTTTATGTTCACCAAATTTGAAATAGATTTGAAATAATTTGTCCTCTTGTTTGTCAGGAGAGAAGCCTCACCGTTGCCAGCTGTGCCCCTTTGCCTCGGCCTATGAGCGCCACCTGGAGGCTCACATGCGCTCCCACACCGGAGAAAAGCCCTACAAATGTGACCTGTGCGCGTTCCGCTGCAGCGACCGCAGTAACCTGTCCCACCACAGGAGGCGACGCCACAAACTGCTGCCCGCCCGAGTGTCGCCACGCCTCCAGCCTTTTGCCAACAAACGAATGCTCAACGCATTACAAAAGAGGACAAACTCAATTGGATACGGGCGCAGACTGCTTATCAACTTCAACCCCGCTTCTGTGGTCATGCAGAAGTCAGATTACCTTAACGATTTTCCCCACAAACATCATCACGAGTTTAGAAAATTGGACGAAAATCGAGTTTGCAACGGTCTACCGCTTACAAATCCCTTAAACCAGCTTTCAACATTAGCGGGCCAGCTTTCTGACTTCACCCCGGAGTCTTGCGAAAGTCCGAAAGATGTGAAACCAATCCTTATTCAACACATAACAAGTGAAGCAGTTCCTACGTGTGTATCGAGCAGCGTTCAAACTTCTCCTGCTAAGCTTCAATCTCCAACGTCACAAAATTGCAGCCCTACTCCAGGTATAAGCTATAATGCTATCTTTGATAGCAACAGCCAGCCAAATTCACCAAGCCATGTGACAGTAGATGTGTTGCAAAAATGCCCTCATTGCGACACACATTTTTCTGATAATATCTTGTTCACGATTCATATGGGTTGCCACAGGTTCGAGCGGCCGTTTCAGTGCAATGTTTGTGGACATATTTGTAGTGACAAGTATGATTTCGCCTGTCATTTTGCACGCGGGCAACATAAACCGTGAGTGTACAGGAGGGAAAGTGTTATTGAAGTTTTAAAATATCACACCATCTCAGTTTTAAAGCTGTAGTACCTGATATTTTTACTTTGTATTTGATAAAAAATAAATACAGTAAATCGTGCAGCATACCAGAAGTCATCTGAAAATCTTTTGGACTCTGAGACCCTCTGCGGGCTGTATTATAAGGGTTTTTGTTTTAGAGGGCAGGGACACATCTATATGGTTAAACATTTCCATATGAGGACCGGTTTTGTAGACAAAGGGAAAACTGAAACAGCACTGACCGAAGCAAAAGCCCACATGGACTCAAACCAGGGATCTTCTAGCTAGTGAGCTCCCATTTAATTTAAACTGGTCTATAATATAGTTCTAAAGACCTTTCCGCACAGGTAACGTCAGCTCTGCATAGGTAACATCAGGTCTACACAGGTAACGTCGGCTACGCACAGGTAATGTCAGCTCCACACAGGTAACGTCGGCTACGCACAGGTAATTTCAGATCCTGGTGGAAAACATTTGTGAAGTTACTGATGCTCAGCCGTTTTATTTGATGTATTTAGCATAAAATATTAGCATTGAGCTAAAAGCTAAATACAATTTTGTTTCTTGATTTTCCTCCATTAATCACAAATCCTCCTTTAATTATTTCACTTTAGTAAATGTAGCTGACATAGATCTTGAAGCTAACCACTAGTTTACTCTTCTATTAAAATGAACGTTCTTTTGAAGCACAAGACAATCATTCAAGGGTCTATAGTACACTGCTCAAAAAAATAAAGTGAACCCTTAAACAACACAATGTAACTCAAGTCAATCACACTTCTGTGAAATCAAACTGTCCACTTAGGACGCAACACTGATTGACAATCAATTTCTCATGCAGTTGTACAAATGGAATAGACAACAGGTGGAAATTATAGGCAATTAGGCCTAATTGGGCAAAGTATGTGCACGTTAGAGGCTGTCAAATATACCTGACCTCCCAAATTCAATTCAAAATGGCCGACGTTTGTTGTAGGTTGGGGTCATAATAATAATTTATGTTGG
>JAVQKC010172997.1:0-10155 GCA_036025475.1 Philypnodon macrostomus
CAAAAGCCTGCTCAAAACCCACCTCTTCAGAACTGCTTTTAATGTTTGACTTTTGATTGTTTTATTGTTTGTTTATTGTTGTTTTAACTTTGTACAGCGTCTTTGAGTGTCAAGAAAAGTGCTTCATAAATAGAATGTATTATTTTTACCAGCCTACCACCATCAGAAACAGAGGAGGTGAAGAGGTGGAGTGAGACAAGAGAAATCAATAGATAGGGTTAGAGGGAGGCAGCTGATTTGTGTGTCTTTAAGGCTCAAGTGCTTTCCATAGTGTGAACTAATGCATTCCTCCTTACCAATGTACTGTAATCTACTGCACAATTTCACAACAATAACAGTAGCAATGGACATCAAAGATGAAGCTGACTAATACGGAGGTTCCGGTTTAGTTATTTTGTGCAGATCAGAACATATTACGAAAACTCTTCCACTTTTCTTTGATTCATGTCCCTATAAAAGAAATGCATTGCCCACACTACGCATTCATCCAGGTTTTGTGTTGACGTTCCGCGGAAGTTGAGTGTGTTTTTAAGAACACGTTTATAGATTTTTCATTGTGACATAAACGGTACGATCACAATCCCAATAATGTCCTTGTAGCACGGAATTTGTGAGAGATGGGAAACTAAAAAGGTGAAGACATTTCATTTCAGCAGGCCAAGATAAGATGTCAATTTATCTGTAGAAATTGTTGTTAGAACCACTCAAAACGCGAATGAGTTCTTGGGCCTGATGGTAAAATAGATGTAATTTGTGTGTCACCAAGCTGGCAGAACTTCCAATGTGCCATGCTATTGCTAAAGATGTAACTTTAGCTGGAACGATGTGCTGTCTGGCTTGCCGTAAACACCCCTGAAAGCTTTTGGAGGGCATTGACACTTGCCCGGAAATTTGGTGGCAACTATTTCTGGCAGCTATAGAAAAGAGACACATTGAAAACAAAACAAAAAAAACTAGCCGTCTGAAAAGGAAGCAATGTTGCTTAATGCTCAACACCTAAGTAGTCCTTTTTACCTATGTGAGCCTAAATAGATAACCAGCCTGTCACACTGCACACAAGTAAATGCATTTAGTCATGGGCATATGTACAAGATTGAAGAAAGGTGGGATACAGCAGCAGAAGACCATATCATGCCACCTTATTAGGTACAGGGACTACCTAATAAAGTGGCCAGTGAGTGTACCGTGAGAAGTCATAATCTGAAGAATGTAGTCTAAATAATGACTTTTGACGCCTGCACCATTTTCCCACCGAGATGCAATGAAAAATGCACTACGCTCCTGTCAAAAGTGTCTACAATGAGATAGATTTCCGGGCAAGTTGGAGGCTGTTCCTTTCCCCGATGTCATGCATAATTCTCAGCAGGACAGGGGCAGGATGCACATTTTGCTGCAGCCATTGCCACTACCATCACTTGTCAAGACACTCAGCGAGCTATTTGTTATTCCCGGTCTGCGAGGGAGACTGACATTTCCCCATTGGCAGTTGAAGCACATCTAGCCGTGCCCTCTGCTCCCCTTCATCTCCTGTGGTTTGCTCAGCCGAAATGGGACAGAGCTAGTGGTGGAAGCCTTATATGAAATCACAGGGGGAGTGAAGAGGTGGGGTGGCATGCAGTGGTTATGTGACGGTGGTTATTGTAGGACAACAATCGCCCCCCTGAGAGAGTCAGATCGGCTTATTAAATAAAGTTACACACAGGAAAGGGAAGCATGAAGATAATCGCATTTGGAGCCAGCAGGTAAGGTGTATAGACATGGTGCTCACCTTCCATACAAGAGACTTACATTTTCACAGAGGGATCTATGGTCTCATGTGTTTTAAAACAGCCTACTATGTTAGGTTTTAATAATTCAAATTGAAATATAGTGAGGGACTTCTATTAGATTTTTTGTTTTGATCCTCCCTTTTTTATAACTTCTTCAAATAGATCCATTTCAAAGCTGTGTGTGTGTGATTTTGGTGACTCTGAATTGCCCATAGTGAATAGATATGTGAGTGGGTGAATTGAATGATTGAAGACTTGTGAGTTAGTGTTTAAGGTGTAACCCACCTCAGGCTCAAAGTTGCTGGGTTAGAATGAAATAGCGAGACTAAACAATAGAAGATAAATGGTAAAGCTAATGATAGATACAAACTCACCACTTGCCATAAACATTGTACTCTATTAGGTAAACCTAAGCAGTCATCCAATGTGGTCTTCTACTCAAGTAGCCCACCTGCCTCTGTCCTAGACTTGGTCGTAGGTGAAAATCACAGTAGTTGATACATTTCTACAATAGTACGGTCCACCTGGCACCAACAACCATAGGCATACTATGTTCAAAACCGCTCACTGTATATCACATTTCATCCTAATAATGCATGGTTTGAACTTCCATAAACTTAGGTCAAGTTTCGTCCAGTAGCCTAATGCTTGAAACTTCCATTTTTTGGGTAACTGACATTGGGATAACTATGACTATACCACAAGACAGGAGTTAGAAGAAAAATTTAGAACAGTTGTATCTTTAGTCTGAATTATGCATGATATTCATCATTTATGAATACCCACAATGCATTATTCACTGTCCCAAAGTTTGGTGTCCAGTCAAACATTTGTGGCTATAGCAAAACAGTGACATTTGCTGTAATAGTTCATGAATGGTTATCCGCTAATCGGGGTCACTTCAGTCAAAACCGATCCATCTGAAAGGCAACATTTTGTTCTTCCCTGAGCTGAACCTTGCTAGCCAGGCAGTTAATTAGCCGACATCTCCTCTGTCCATCATATGCTGCACTCTTTTGGCCCGAGAAGTGGTGTCAATAGCATGACACGGACATGGCTCTCTGGGGGACTTTAAAGCCAATAGCTCGGACAGCTTTCCCTCATCTTCAGGAGCATCAGGGCAAATCCGCAGACAAGAGCGAATGTGGTTCCTCACCGCTAAATCTGACAACATATAAGTCCCGTGAGATAAAGTAACAAGACTGCCACTAACATGTCGTCTGAGCCAAAAGGTGCCTGCACAATGGTGAGCTAAATCCTTTTTCTAGTAGTGCATCGGTTAAAAGCATGTTTAAAGTCAATGTTTAAATGTCAATGTTTAAATGTCAAAACATCCCTATTAGATTTTTTTTCAATTGTCAGTCCTCATAGAACATTAAAAAGCTATTATTAGAAGAACATTAAGTTTTAATCATTTAGCTGTTGCTTTCTCTTGGCTGAAAAATCTCAAATTAGATGAATTGCTCCGCCCACTTCATCACTACATCAAATGCAAACAATGGAAAGTAGGGTAGGGGTTCAGTACTGATCTACGTATCAAGTATTTTGAGCTCCTGAGAAGGTCAGCGCCTCACCATACAGGATGACTCAAAACAACAAAACAAAACTGGCTCACAACCACAAGCTGAAGAAATCTCATTTCTTTTTCTTTTTTTTGCGAAGCTCCAGAAATATCCAAGGAAAGCTACTAATTATTTGGATCTAATCATAAGATTTTGCAGGGACACAGTCGCTGGAAGGGTATACTTACAGAACAGTGGTAGTTAAAAGCAATGAAACCAAACCCATATCTAGGTATGGATTGGCTATCTATACATTTGCTTTATTAGCATTTTCTGTCAAATTAAAAAATAATTTGACAGAAAATACTAATAAAGCAAATGTTTTTTTACCAATTGAGATAATTCACTTAGTGTCAGTAATGCTTTCAATAATTTATGGTTTTATACATGCCATAAATAGGAGACTAAACTGCTTTTTGAAGGATTGTTGAAAGCATCTGAACACAAATTTAACTCCTAACACAACATAATCAATAGTATTCCATATAAAGGCCCATGTAAAACCCCTAACAGGGGAGCCTTTGATTTATATTCGCCTTATCTTGGTCCGAGTACAAACGGCACAATTCTAGCTGCCACACAAAGCTAAAACTGAAAAGTGGAAATAAAAGAACATGATTCAAATGTGTTTCCAGGAGTTCATTTAATCCCAAGGATCATTGAGGGGAGACAGAGGGAAGAGCTCATACAAACAGTTGACTGTACATACAGATTTACATTGACTTGGGACATGATGTATGACCTTGCCTGGCAGGCCCACCTCTGGAGGCGAGTAGCAATTCTGTACAGCTAGGGCCTAGTTCCCAGCTATGCATCTGGCCAGGGTTTGCAATTTGCTTGTACCAGATGGCCTTTGTAGCAGAGTGCTGTTCAATATTATACTGTGATGCTATTGTTACATAATGGAATATTTGGAATGCGTACTACAGTGAAGGCAAACTGGAACACCAACCATTTGAAATTGTAGACAGTTTGAATGCAAAAAGAACAGTCTGGGAAACAAACCAAACTGTAAAAACTGTGGAACTTGTATAAATTTGACAATGCACCAGGTCAGTCCCTCTTGCCCGAAATGTCGTCTCTGTACTTCAGAAAGGGCAGGGTACAGAACACTGCATTCTTGTCTGAACCAAGTTGTAGTAGGTACATCTTGATTTGGTAAAACCATTCTTTGTTTTGATAATAAAATCAGAATCACAAAAATAAAATGCAGTATATATAACTCTTTCAGGTCCATGTTCTGTATAATTTCTGATTCACTCCTCTTCACTTTCATTCTCATGCTCCATGTTTTCTTCTCCATTCGTTTTAGACTGCATTCTGTCTGCATCCTCATCTTTGTCATCCTCCTCTTTGACCTCCTCCATCATCTCCTCTTCCTCCCAGTGCTGTGAAAGACAGTTTACTCAATAACCAAATATTCCATTTGTTTTTACTGTCCACATGATTGCAGTGTTAAACTTAACATACATCTGAATCTTCATCTGAAAGAACTTCATCACCTGAGGCCTCATCTTCAGATGATTCTGTAAAACAAAATCAATTATTTAATAATGTAATAGAGGAAAAATAAAGAAAATGGTTTCCGTTTTACTTGTTACTCAGTAGCGCTTTTATTACTTTTAAAGAAATATCAAGTGGAGCAAATTGTATATTCAGTTGTCACTGAAAGTGACTGAAAGTCCAAGCTTCAAACCAGGGCATTCAATACTGAACATTTCAAATGGATATTAACAAAAGGCTTTCATACAACAAAATGAAGCAGAGGCTTTTGTATCAAACAAACCAAATAACAAACATGATTTAATCTTGCCATTTCTAAGATCACACAGCCCAGACAGAAAATGATGTCCGAGACCTAAAAGCCATATCACAATCTCCTCTTAAAAGACTGAAATATTTGAACAGAAGAAGAGTTAAAATCTTTGTGTGGTTCAATTTTCTGAATCCCACTGGGGGGCTGGGAGTCTAAAATCTCATTTATCTCAGCCAGGTATGCACTCTCTCCTTGTCCTAGCTACTCAATGTTTATTCTACAACAGTTTTACCACAACATACAGCAAACAATATTAACTGATGACTGTAACTGATGACTAACTGATGATGACAACTCGTGACTAACATTTGTAGAGCCTTTCACCAAACTGACTTTACTTTCACTGTTAGCAGTGTGACAATGTTCAGAGGCTTTCTATCACGAGTCCCATGTTGGCTTTTTTTGGTTTATATTAAAGCCAGTGCACAGGAGAGTTCACTGGGGACTGTAACAACCTCCAGCTCATCAGAACTTTTTAAAAATGAACCTCTTCGTCCGGGACAACTGACTAGGGTATTGGAACTCAGGGCTCAGCTTAATTATTTCATGAAAGCCAATTTCCTACGTGTTCAATATAGGATTTTATACAGTAGGGTAATGAGAAATTAGAATGAACAGAGTGGGGCCTTGTTGTGCCGCTCAAAGGGGAAGATTCGAACGTTGTCGGTCAGGTTGCCAGGCAACAGGAATCATGTTTGCGTGTGGTGCATCGCCAAGAGTGGCTGCATGATGGGCAACAATGCCTTCATAAATCTTCAACAGTTCAGTATTCACTCAGTCCTCACGGCCTGTCCCCAAATGTCTTGAGGTAAATTGAACAGATAATAAATGCCAGTCGAAATAATTATTTAAACAATAGAGTGCTGCTGAGCTCCAGTCACAGGCAGGAGGTTAAATATACTACAGTCAATCACATACACTATTCCCTACACTTGTCTGTGAGCTTAGACAGGGTTCAACACAGGACTCAAGACAAAGACATTAAAGAAATGCACTTACCCTCTTCATAAACTAGTTTAGCTGTGTGGTCAACGTCTGTCACTGCTGAACTGTTGGTGTTGGTCGCCATCTAGTGGTGGGATAAATAAATGGTCAGAGCTCAAAAGCAGACATTTCAAAGGTAAGCTGTATTTGATGTCCTTGGAAGTAAATGAAACATCCTACCTGTGTTGTTAGCAGATAAAGTTTCCCATGAAGCTTTGTCAGTTTGTGAAACATCTTTACTCTGTTCTCGATCATGTGATAAAGCACTCCCAGCTGGGTAACCAGGTCTGGCAGCTGTTGGGACAGATGGATAGGTTTATTATGCCATTGCATGCACTATCCCAGATTTTCACTTAAAAAGTTAAACGCATACAAACTGTATATGCTATCGAATGCACAAGCTAACATACAGTTTTATAGTGAGTTCAAACTACTAGAGACAGGAAAAAGAAAGATTTTCCTATAAGCAACTCATTTGGCACTCAAGCACTCACCGATGCAAGGTACGAAGTGTGATGCGTAAGAACCGCTTTTAACCACTGCACCATCAGCTTCGCCCTGTAAAATTTGGGAATTAAGTGTCAATTAACATAGTCAGGGACAGTGATGGATTATTATTATATTAAGTGTATAAACAGCTTGCATAAAACCAATTCAAAACCCTGAGGTCATGGCTGCACTTACGTAAATGGGTGGCCTTGAAGCCGCTTTGTAATCTACAGAAAAAAGCACATTTAAAAAGAGAAACATCAGAATATAGTGCCTCATTGGCTACTAAAACATAACTAGCTGTTACTTACCTCTTCCACTAATGGTAAAACAGCAGCCAGAGGTATCCGGGCAACTGTTTTCTTTATAACCATTTCTTTACGTGTCTGGAAAACTTTCTGCAAAATATAAAGTGCAAGTGTTTAGGCTTGAAATCTCTTCATAAAAGCACAAGCCAGCAGAGTTTTATTCACTCAGGACTGTTTAGCCACAAGTGCGTATAAAAAGTAAATGCAGTTTGAGATACTCACATTTAAGATCTCCGCATCATTGCTCTCCAGGCCTTGGACCAGCAGCACAGCAAAGTTATCCGTTTGTAAAGATGCTGTGCTTTTACGGGATGCTGCTGTCAGGTCAATCTCGCCAAGCCGTTCCTCTATCGTCATCTGTGTGAGTTGTTTTATGTTAAAAAGAGCCATAGAAACTAAAAAAAGGACATCCAACATCATGGTGAGAAAAGACAACTTCACTCACCTCTTTCGTGTCAATGTCGTTTTTCCTCTTATCTGAAGCTTGTGATGATCCTTTTATACGAGCTTGGTGACCAGGAAGCCCAGGAACCAAGACTTTACTCTTTGCATTAACTACTGGGGTTTTCACCTTTTAAAATATCAGGAAGACATTTTAATTTTAGAAGTCCTTAGAGAAATAACAATACAAAATGTCATCTTGACTGTTACCTTGGAAACATTTGTGTCCATAGACAGGGACAGGCTTGTGTGGACATCTCGGGGTAGACAGATGTGCCGCTCTGATGTGTTGAGCTCCTGCAATCATAACAACAAAAAAATCCACTTTAGGTTTGACAAAGTATCTTGAACAGCGGTGATATGGTAAAGGCATAAAATTAAATCACAATTTCTGCTGACTATATTTTGTGTAAAGACATTTGTGTAAAGACCATTATCAGTGTCTTCAGAAAACCCTTTATAAAACTACAAATTCAGTGTACATCCAATCCTTAATACTATTCAATTTCCCATTTTATATTAATATGAACACTGGCTTTGTCACAGTAAAAAGAGGGTGAAGAGCAGAGCATAACGGTTCAACAATCTTCCCAGATCGTAACGAAATCACGATACAATCTTTTATCGCCCACCCCTAATTGTGAATACAGGTTAAAAAACCCCATACTTCACATATATTCATGGACTGTAACATAATGCCAACTTAATACTGTCACTGAAAATACATTCAACTCCTTAGCAGTTTAACTCACCACTCTTTCCATCACAGGTTGAAGTAGGTTGCCATAAGCCAGCATCAGCGACAGAGCCTCTGTGCCTACAGCGGCTGCCAGGAGGGGGATAGGAGCAGGGGAGTCCTTGGTGTCAGCCAGCTGCACTGTACATGATGGTGACAAGGGCTTCTTACAGGGCCTGTGGGAGGAGAGCACATAGACTGCTGATTAATCTTGTGCTGGGTGACATTTATTACCCAACAACTGGATCCAATATGACACACACTGGCATCATTAAATTACTGCAGACTGTAGGAGAATATTCCCTGATCAGAGCCCCATCTGTTGGCACACACTGATTTACTGCAAGTCATTATAGGGTAAAAGGAACTACATTTGCATCAGTGGCAGTACACAAAAGTTATTTTCTGGTGCTACAGATTCCCATACTATTATCTGGCCCTACCATATGGGGACACAAGTTACCAAGTGCATAATAAAACATTTAGAAAACTTACCCATTTAAAAAGTGCTCAAACAGATGCAGCTGTCCATCTTTACACACCACCGCCAGCCTCACCGCCTGTGGAAGTGAGCGTCACAACATCTGGATAAATCACCATCTTGACTCCAGAAAATGTTCATATCTATTGTGTCCTGAACTCACACAATACAATAATCTATCCGCACTGGCATCGCACCAATATTTCCAGTGTATACAAATAATAAAATTTCTACTTTCAGATGCCATTATTGGCATATTGTCCATTCAATTTAACTATAATCATTGCCATCATACAGCAAGATCATAAACTTCCAACACTTAAATTAGCATCACTGTTACAGAGTCGCTAAAGCAAAAAGCACATGTTTTAATTTGACACTGGGCTCAAATTGAAGTCTATAGAAGAACTAAATGTGGTTATGTGTGGATCTTTCAGGCTCTCGGTTTGATCCTGATGCTAGTAATTCAAAGCAGAATTTAATTAACACCACAAACAAGTTACTTCTGGGATGGATGTCAATATCATTGTAAAAAACTATTGACAATTGTGAGATTATGCAACTTTTACAATAACTAATAATAATCACAGTTGAATTTTTCACATCACTAACCTCTTCTTTGCTGTTAGATGGAACAAGGTCAATGTATTGGGGTTCATCGGTCAGAGTGAAGGACACCACCGAGTTTTTGTCCCTTCCGTCATCCCGTACTTGCCTAATGAAAACAATTCATGATTAGTCCTATACAAGTTCTGCTAAGATTGCTTTCTAGTCAACACTATCGTCTTGAAATAAATAAATAAAAACTGTAACTTGTATTGTCGCTGACGATTAAACTTACCATACACTAAGCAATCTGTCATGTGCTGCACCAGACAAAAAATAGAGCCCATTGCCATCAGGTGGCCGTGTTGTGGCAAAGCGAAGAGTCGTCACAGCTGTAGAGTGGCCAGTAAATTTCTGTGCAGACATGTGGGGCATATGTCAGCCTTGTATATTTTCTTATAAGGTAGTTATTGTGTCATAAGCAGTGGCTTACCCTGTAGACCTCTTTGGTTTCCAGGTCCCACATCTTGATGACATGTCCAGCCGAGAGAAGCAGTTTACCATCAGGACTCACACATAAACTGGTAATGGCTGCTCGATCTGCCTTCCACACACTATAATAAGGAAGATGGGTTGATGGTAGATGGGTATACACAAGAGAAAACACAATTTACTCAAGCCACGTTGAAGTATTTGCCATTTGCAGTATTAAAAAATGCAACACTTTTTAGTATCAAACATTGTTTATTCTGTGCATTATTAAAACACACTTTTTTCCCTCCACCTGATCATACCAAAACAACAGCAGGAGGTATTTTCCGTATTTTCCGCACTATAGGGTGCACTGGATTATAAGGCGCGCTGTCAATGAATGGTCTATTTTCAAACTTTTTTTCATATATAAAAGGCGCACCGGACCATAAGGCGCATTAAGCAAAACAAAACAGTCAGACAAGTCAGTCAAACTTTATTAAACGCGTTCACAATAACTCTCAACATTGTTCAAACGTTAATGGCGTATTC
>JAVQKC010173041.1:0-10982 GCA_036025475.1 Philypnodon macrostomus
ACTACTATGGGCCTGAGGCGGGTCAGTCTCAGGGCTGACACTACTATGGGCCTGAGGCGGGTCAGTCTCAGGGCTGACACTACTATGGGCCTGAGGCGGGTCAGTGTCAGGGCTGACACTACTATGGGCCTGAGGCGGGTCAGTGTCAGGGCTGACACTATGGGCCTGAGGCGGGCCTTTCTGTTGGAGGTAGGGTGTGGTCCCGTTGTAAGTATGAGTGTTTATTTAGATTTACCTCAAAATGGCCGCCCCGCCCAGTAACTTTCATCAGATTCTTTTGTAACTCTTGAGCTCAGATGTCCCGATGACACTGACCACTCAAAGTACAAGAGCTAATTTGTGTCAGGCTCAAATTTGAACCAAAATGGCCGACTTCCTGTTGGGTTCAGGGCGGAGTCATGATGTTTTTTGTGTGTCTCCACCCAGTTTGGTTTTCCTATATATGACTCCATATATGACTCAATATATGACTCAATATATGACTCAATATATGACTCAATATATGACTCAATATAAGACTCAATATATGACTCAATATAAGACTCAATACATGATCCTGGATTTTGTGCAAATATTGGGACTTTTCACACGTGCCTCAAAACGTGATTTATTTGACTGCTCGAGATCAAAAGGAAATACAATCGGGCTCTCGAAGAGGCGGCCATTTTGTGTCGGCACACAAGACACAAAATGGCCTGTGTCTGTGCTACGGTAACATTTATCTCATTCACTCTCTTTGGGACACATCTACACACGCATGACCTTGGTTTATAAAACTCACCCGTCCCTGTGACACACCTGCCCGAGGCCCCGCCCCCCTCCTCCCAGGCACCGCCCCCGTGCAGGAAATGGGCGGGGTCAAACAGCAGGTACAGGTACTTCACCGTCTCGGCCAAAAAAAACGATTCCATCCTGTTGTCCAGCGCGTGGTCTCGGAGGTCCTTCACCTGAAACACCAGGTACACGCCTGCTCCAGTTATTGTTATAACTCACGGCACACACAGACATTCGGCTCTCCAGAGGGTCCTAAGATCCTGAACAGCTCTTCACAAGGCCCTGGGCCGGGTAAGAGGAGCCGAAGGAACGTGAGGGATGGCTGTTTTTGGTGATGATGGCTGTTGAATGAAATTGTAAGACTGTATGTTTCAATAAACGTCTCGGTAAAGTCACATGTAAACACCCAACTGTCTGAAACTGGACTGGTCTAATGTTGTCGTTTCTGTTTACTGTATACAGAGAACTCACTGATCTAGTCCTGGTCTAGTCCTGGTTTAGTCCTGGTTTAGTCCTGATTTAGTCCTGGTTTAGTCCTGGTTTAGTCCTGGTTTAGTCCTGGTTTATTCCTGGTTTAGTCCTGGTTTAATCCTGATTTATTCCTGGTTTAGTCCTGGCATGTTTTTGTCCAAATTTTATTTGGGTTTAATAATAATAATAATGCATTGGTTTTATGCAGAGCTTTTCTCAAGACTCAAGGATGCTTTACATATTGCATTATTCATTCACTCCTCAGTCACACCTGGTGATGGTAAGCTGCTTCTGTAGCCACAGCTGCCCTGGGGCACACTGACAGATCTAGTTTAAACCTGTTTTAGTCCTTTTTATATGTATTAAGGAGGACTGAAATAGGCCTGTCCAAGCAGTCACCTCTGACACGCATCGAGAAAGTAAATCTTATCCATCCATCTCTGTGTCAGGGGAATTCAACTTTAACTTCTCGCTATCAACAATCAGTGTTTTGACAGTAGCTTTCAGAAAGGCATATCTGGTTTCCAATAGTGTTAAGTGGACCTCTGTGTAGGGAGGTTTGACTACATCTAAAGCCTTGTGTTATTGTGTTGGACATAAAAGTGGAAAGTGCAGAGAGGCTAAAAAAGTGGGAATGGATTGCAGCAAATGATCCGTCCAAGCGTGACCGGGACGTGCTCATGTGACGTGCTCATGTGTGCTTAAACCATATATCAGATGTTTCCTCATTATTAATTTGATACATGGCACATTTGTGAGACATTAAAGAAAAATGATCTATTATTGCACCAAAATGGCCCAACGTAACTGGGCTAAATGGGAGCCCTGTGAAAATTGAGTTTGAATGAATTAGGGTCGTTTATAGCCAACTGCGTTAGATCAAGATGAGTGGTTGTGATGTTGTGAGGAGCTTCTACTTAACATTATGTAGCAGAGGTTTAGCAGCTGGATGGTATTGGTTCACTGTGGAGACCAATTTTATCTACACTAGGTAGCATTTGGCATTAATGTCGGCAAAACCAGTTATTTCTGAAAAGATGTAGTTTTGTTTCTCAGTTTTAAGCAGACCCAGCGAGAGTTGTCGTCTGAAGCTTGTTTGCTTAGATTTGCTAAAGGCAGCCCAAACCACCTGCATTATAACTCACGATTCTAATTATGTGGTTTAGTCAACAATCGCCACTAATGATTTAAACAGCGATTAAATAAAGGTGATCTGTGTGTTTTCACACAAAGAGAAGTAAAAGTGTTGAGTTAGACTTTGGCAGCTGGAGATCTGAGGAGTTTGGAGAGGATTCAGCTCAGAGCTGGGGCCTATAGAGTTCAGCCCAACTGTCTGGCTGACACTGCAGCAGGTACTACCTGAGGGTGGCTGTTTCAAATCCTCTCTTCAGTCACTGGAAACTATTTTAATGGGAAACACAGGGGTGAATAGTAAAAAAAAAGCGGGAGGTGGAACGTCCCTCTTCTCCAGCTCCAATTAGATGCTGCTCTGTCGGGAATCTTTCAGCAGTTTTCAGGAATCCATAGTTTATTGCACCAGCCGCACATCTCGGTCCCCATGAGAGAGAGCATTTTGTGAAACAAATCCTCTTTCAGCAATGCCACTTATGTTTGATGCAACATGACAGTCGCAGTCTTTCAGTGGGGACTGGTCTTATGTAATAATTGCTCCTGGTAAATTGCTGAATAATATGCTCATTTTCATCAAATTAAATGCAATCAGACATTAACATGGTGGTTATAGCACTGGCCCTCAGTGCCGCCATGGAGAATATGTAACACATGCTGCACATGATGGCAGGTTAACAGCAGTTCACAGCTCCATTGTACTTCATTTACTGCCTCAGCCTCTCAGGTGTGTGTCCCAGGAGGAAACAGTGAAGGTCTGTTCCAGGAACTGTGACGACATTTTCTCTTCAGTCATAATGAAGTGCACGTAGTCTTTGGTAATATGCAGCAACTTCACATACAAACTAATAAAATCATGAGAGACTTCCAACTTTCCTCAAGTTAGGAAGACTCTTTGAAAAACTGCTGTGCACTGGAAAATGCTTGTCAGTAAAGTTAAATATACACAATGAACTGACGTTATAGGTCTCAGATCTATCAGTGTGGTCTTTCAATGGTCTATTCATCTCTATTAATTCTGACTGAAGGATTGCTGCCATCAGCTCTGCTTTAAAAGCCGTACAGTGTAAATATTTCTTATAGTTTTGCTCTTGTCTTTCTCTCATGTGAAAAGCCATACTATGTGAAACATGACACTGCATCTTTCTAACATACTCCAGATGGGAGCTATTGCAGCGGTGAATGTGTGTGTAATCTCACACATCCCTTCACTTGTGTGACAGAGTTATTCTCTCATGTCCAAGCTGCAGGGTGCCTGTGAGATACTACCAAACACTTTAATTACTCTAAAATAACAAGTCACTGTGCCGTACAGTAAAGGCCAATGATTTATAACCATCTCCTGCAGAATACAAACTTCATCAGGAATGTTGCTGTCACCTGAGTCTATTGGAAACACTGTAAACTACAGCATAGAGCACCAGTCTGGATCGGGTCTATGCTGACTCCGTTGTGGGTCTTTGCTGAAAAGTTATTGTGAACAATGAACGTAATTTCAAATCTTTGCTGGACAATGTAATTGACATATTACTGTCAACACTCTGCCAGACACCGCTTCTCCAAGTTAAATCTGGTGGCCAATCTGTAGAACATGCAATGGTAAACAGTATCATCAGTATGTCAAATGTTTTTCAGTGATTCAGTGCCAGCTTATATAACTGTATTAACAGAGCAAAAATGTTGCTGCTCCATAATATGCACAAGGGGTCACAAGCCAGTGTACATCTTGTGCCAGTCCTAAGCCCAGATAAATAGATTTGTGTTAAAAAAACCCTCAAATGTGTATACAATGCAGTTACTTTGCAGTTACTTTTGCAGTACTTTGTACCGCAGCAATTTCCTAATGTTGTGAACCTGTTCACTCATATGGCAAATAAAACCTACCTACCTACCTACCTACCTACCTACCTACCTACCTACCTACCTACCTACCTACCTACCTACAGGAGTTGAATTACCGGTATATATTATTTAATTTCACCCATCTTATCCAACTTTAGTTTTCAGTTTAAATTACTGGAAAACTGATGCAAATTTCCTGCACATAATTCATACGATCACATAAAAACGTACGAGGAATTTGTCTTGTTCAAAATGGCCTATGTGTAATTTGTCTAACCACTGTTTGTTATGGCCAAACGACTGTGTCTTTGATTCATCATTTTGTCAACAACATGCCAACCCGACACACAAACCAGCTCTGACTTGAAGACAAATAGACAATGGCCTACGCATAGACACCTGTTTGGAGTTAGCTGTTTGTCCTGTGAGGTCGAACAAGGACTGCTCAGCGTCTTACTTTATCATATGACACATTTACTTTGGTACGGCACCAGGTAAAGAAAACCCAGGACTGCTATTACCCATTTTCAAACCGTTGCATCATTCGAAATAACTGAATTTTTTCAGTGTATAATGAAGGATGAATAGGTGATTATTCTTCACACTCTAGCACATTTGCATCCACATACTTCACACCTACCATGCTGGCCTGCACTAAACATGTCTAAATATCTCTTGCCTGACTCTGTTCTGACTTCCAGGGCCTGTCAGAGTCTGAACTGCTGGTTTATTTGTCTTAATCACTCAGAGGAACAAAGACAGAGCTTAGTACAATTATATTACCCAGCCAGGAAAACAAACTCAGTCCAATCAGAGCTTAGGTCGCCACTCTCTTTTACTTTCTATCTATTTCCTGACAAGTCAAATACAGTTGTGCTTATCTGAGGGAGCATCTGATTCAAAGATGAAGAAAGTGTGATCTCCTGCCATGGCCATTGATCCTATCCTGCAACTGTAAATCTGTAGTGGTCAGACCTGAACCAAGGAGTCTCGACCTTCAGTGTGTAGTGTGTATGGACAGTCTGTTGTTTTTTGCCAAAGAGAGCATGGATGTATTTTGTCAATGTTTTAAAAAATAGAGAGTGTGAACCTTTGCACTCGTTTTGACTCTGAAAATACCTCTTACCGTTAGCCGCACCAGTACAGTCACTTAGTGGAAATAGGGCTTACAAGGCAATTGTATTTAGTTATTATTTTATACTGCAAAACCCACCCACAATTACCAGCCAATGTCCCTCTATAAAACGTAATTTAATATTAAAACTAAATAATATAGTGGGTTTTTATTCAAATATGGTCAAGGGTGAGTGGTTTTAGTGTGCCATGGCCTGAAAATGACTTAAGTGCATCTGTTATGTGATTTTAGCCATAATGCATATCACGTAAAGCATTGCTGTTTTTACTATTATCAGTGAAGCCTCGTCCTCTCTCTTTGACTTGCCTGTGTTTTGCATTTGGGAGCTTAATGGACTGGTGAAATTGCAGAGAAAGCAGTACATCTTGTAATATATGATGGCTGAGTGGTTAATAACACACCTCAGTGAGTAAGCTCCGTTTGGCATTTCATTATTTTATCTCGAGAAGTTGACAGTTCCTCTGATTCTTGTAAAAATGTCCGTTTATTTTTTGGACATAGGAAGCACAAGGGAATGGGAATGTCATTGGCCCTTAAACCTCAGCATATCGGAAACACTTTTGCACCTCCTTCACAGTAGGTACTTAGGAGTATTTTACTTTTGAGCTGTTTGACTTCACCAGTCTATATGTGTCTAGAGGTAAATGACCAATGCGTCTGGTTATGATGACTTTAGAAGCTTTTTGTGGTCCAACACTTACTGTAAGTTCTGTGGAAATGTTGGATGGGGGCCAATCTAACTCTATATTTATATTCTGTACACACTACACACATATTTGCTAACTCTGTATCAGCTATTGAATAAATACATAGATTCAGGAAAGTTAGAGTTGGTGGTGTTGTAGTAGTAGAAGTAGACGCCTCTCAAATCTGACTTTTGTGTGTTTGTCTGTAGTTATTTATATTTCAGATGGAGTGTCCATACATACGGGGCACAATGAGCCTATTACACACAGGCGCAAAAAAGGCACAGAAAATGAGAACCACATTGAACATTTTGGTCTTTTTCTCTCGTTAGATAAATTATATTCTTTTTTCAGTTATAGCCCAGAGTTCTTCTAAATCCTTTGCTCTATCATCCAGATTCAATTGTCCCCCATGGCTTTCCAAAGAGGCTCTGCCATCAGGAGGTTGGCAATAACAGCCTGTCTATCAATAATTATCTCTTTGTGGTGTTATGATCTTAACCCATGTATGGCTCACTGGTTGTGTGGTGTAAGGGTGAACATACCGATGGTAAACTGTCATGTTGTGTAGGTTTAAACATTCACATATGTGTGCAGACCTACACATTAGAGCCATGGGGCAACAGCAACCAACAATTGTTTCAGTACTAATCACCAGTGAAGTCATTCATATGTTATCAGCCTGTGTGATGGGGCTCAGCGCTTTCATACTGAATAAATGCTACTCGAAGAGAGAGGACCTGTGCAAATATTTAATTCCATACATCATAGTTTCCACTTTTGTACAGAATGCAGATCTGGTTATCTGGCACAAAAGCCAGACTCACTGCCTTACCACACACTCTGACAGGCACATCATAAATTTTTAAAAACACAGCTAGGTCAGAAGTTTTCTCTCAATAAATGTATCAAGAAGGATCCATGTGGCGTTGACAACTGGGCCTTCATTGCTGCTGCATGGAGGATGAACAGTATGCATTGTTTAATGTCTGCAACATTTTTATCCTCGAACTACTCTGACCTGGTATAGAAGACTGTAACTTAATAAGCTCTTTCTCTCATGGCACCAGCACATGAAATGGCCTTTGGAAAATGTGAGTGGAAAAAAATCCAAATCATTGTCTTTTTCCATCCTCAAAATCACAACCAGTCGGAGTGAGGAAACTTGCACAGTCCACTGCGAAAAACATAATCTTTTGAATGTATGAATGTAGTTCTCCAACCACCTTCATGAAAATACAGGAAAAATTGGACCAAATAGATACAACACAAAACAGTTTTATACAAGTCTCTTAATGTCCTTTATGTAGGTATCCCTCTAACGATGTGGAAACTCCCGAAGATAATCACTGTCTCTTTTGCTAAAGAGGGGATGGACAGTTGCTAACGCACAAATGTAGTTCTGATTGACAGAACCAAAAATCTAAATCTAAAGTCTCTACCCATATGGAAACAGGACATGTGATGCCAGGTGAATGAACAAGTAAGCTGATACAAGTGTGTAAGACCCTCTCTGTACCCATTTCATGACACATTTCTGCCTGCATGGCACATGTTGGCATGTGAAGTTGACGATGTGATATAAATACTGAATTAAAGAAACATAAATGACCAAAGTTGAGTAAGCATAGAAACCAAAGAATCAACTCATCTTTCAAACACATCACAAGATAGAGGTCCATGAAAGGACATGACACGTAATTGTGACTGTCAGACCTAAATCTGTGATGTGACCCTGGATTGACTGTTAGAGTTTAAACTATAGAATGCTAAAGGCAATAAGCCTATTGTACTTATTGTATATCATTATATCGGCGAAACAACAATATTATGGAATCATGTGCCTGCAGATAACTCAAAAACAAATTGCTGGATCAGTTTCAAATTTTGCACACAGGTACATACCATAAAGATGCCGAACTGTATCGATTTTGGTACTTCTAAGATGAACATTAGTTAAGTAATTAATTACTGCCAAAAATTGTGAGCGCAACAATGAAAAAAGTATTTTTCAACTTCTATGATTAATGACAAATTAATGCCCAGATGCACTTTTATTAAGCCATTAATCCTGCTGAACATAAACGACATCACATGAATTTTGGCATAGTGATCTGGGCAATTGTATCTTTATTGTACATAGGAAAGGAGGTCAAATAAAGAAGGCATCAATAGCGCCCCAATATTTTTTACCCCTATGGGTCTCAGGACACACTTACTTTGGCAGAGAGCAATGAAACTTGGTACAGTGATTCTCCACAGTGTACCCAACATAAAATATTATTTTGGCCCCACCCTAAAACAAACAGGTAGTTGGCCATTTTGGATTGAAATTGGGAAGTCAGGTATATTTGACAGCCTCTAACTTGCACATACTTTGCCCGATTAGACTTAAACCTGAAATACCTATTTACCCCCGGCCCTGAACACATGGCGCCCCTATAGATTGAAAGAAGAATGTAGTTTTAGAGAAATTTACCAAATTTGGCAATAAACATTCTTCAAAAACAGGTATATTTAACAGTCTCTAACTTGCACATACTTTGCCCGATTAAGCTCAAACCTGAAACACCTACTCCTGGCCCTGAACACATCTGACCAATATGATGCTAGTTACCTCTATAGTGCCCCCTATAGATTGAAAGAAAAATGTAGTTTTAGGGAATTTACAAAATTTGGCAAAAACATTCTTCACAAACATCCAGACAAATCAAAAAAGTCAAATAGATCCTACCCATGTTTGGCATGATTTGGGGGCGGGGCCTCTAAATCACTCGTTAACAATATAAAACCCTTAGAAATGTTCATATAAAGTTTTTATGGCCATAGTTCTTCTTCTGCTGCTTCCATTAGCAGACAAGCTTGTTTATGGGTCATTGCAGAATGTTTGTTTTAGGTTTAACCAAAATGCTTCTAACAAATCCATTGGAATCTGGAAAAGTCTTTTTAACATGACTTTATAACATTGATTAGTTGCTTCTGGATTCCTATAAAGTTAGTTCCACAGTAGGTCCTAGTGCTTTGGACTGGTCCTCGTTGACATATAAATCTGCGTTTTACATTTATGCAGGAGTCTGTGGTAAGTGAGTGAGCCATTTCAAGATGTACAGTTTAATGATCTTTCGTGCAAGAGCTCACGCAGTCTGGAGAGCATGTGATTTCTCCCCGAGTGGCCCACTTGGTGATGGATATGATCGAGGATGAGATCCGATAATTGTGAGTGTTCTGGTAAGATTTTTATTTTTTTGACCCATTGGTATTGCAGATTTTGTTCTTAGGATTTCTTTGTCAGTGGTTGGATCCAGTTTGTATAGGCAGTGTTTTGGACTCAGGCGGTTTAAATTTTTTAGCAGACAGAGTTCATGACTAAAATGTTGCCTTTGCTCAAACTGTAAAATGGCTCTTTCTGCTTCTTTTATGTCTTCTACAGTAAGCCCTTTTGTTTCATCCCACTGTGTCAGTTTTGTAATTTTCAAAGAGCTCTCCTTTTGATGTAATAGATACTTTCTCATTTGGCTTCAATTCAGAAGTGATTTCTTACTTTTAATATCCATGCTACAGCTCTCAACTGTTTTGTCTATGATGAATAGTATCTAATGATTGTGTTAACTGTGGTGTTTTTTTCTCACCTCAGGGTCTTCTGAAGATACTTCTCCTGGGCTCTGTGAAGTCTTTCGCCAATCACTTTTATTTTCCTCCAGAAAAGAAGGGCCATTTTGACCTAAAAAATTACTCCACATATAATCCACGTGTTCCATCGTCTACTGGATTGAGATTTGAGTTTATGTGTCTCCATTGTTTGATGAGAGACAGGTCATGGATTACTGCAACTCTGTTAGATACAAACATGTGAAATCTTTTAGTTTGGTTGTGAATATATAAGAACAGATGTGCTGTCTTTCCAGATTGTTGACTCTTTAAGTGACATCTGTAGCTCCCTTTTCAGCATTCTGTCCACTTTTATAGCTAACATTGCTGCAGTGAGTTTGAGTCTTGGTATGGTAATCTGCTTAATTGGAGCTACTTTTTCCCAAAACAAAGGCTACTTGAATTTGACTGATGATTTGTTAGTCTGATGTAGCTTGCAGTGCCATAGGCTGTTTCACTCGCATCACAAAAGTGATGAAGCTCAGCTGTCTTTATAGGGCCAAAATTTTCAGGTTTCCAACATCTTTCCACCTGGAATCCACCCCGCTCAGTCAACTCCTTACACCATCTTGACCATGATTTGGAAAACTCCTTAGGGATCCCATCCATACTTCGATTTGCATAGCTTTTGTAAGATCAGTATTGCCTTGAGCACAAATGGGGCTAAGAGGCCAAGCGGGTCGTACACTGAGCTGACTATTGATAAAATGCCTCTTTTTGTAGCAGCAGCAGTGATAATTTAAAAATGTATGTGTCAATACTCAGGTTCCACTGTATACCCAGGGCCCTATCAACTGGATTTAGATTTTTTAGATGGTCCTTATCCATGCCTAGTTCCTTTACAACTGCAGCTTGGTTACACTCAGGTATAGTTTCAATCACTTCATTATTATTACTGACCCATTTGGTTAATGTAAAGGCCCCTTGCTTGCAGGCATCTCCTATATTCTAATGCTGCGTTCACACCAAACGCGGCAAACGTGAAATTTTCACGTCTGTCGTGTGTACTTGTCGCTAGACATTTTGAAACCTGTCGCAGGAAACCGGCGAATTTTTTGGTTTTGCGCGAAAAATTCACAGGTTTCGCACCGCGAAAACTTCCTTTGCTTGAAGAGTAGTCTGTTGTCATCATGGCCGTATGACAGCTGTGAAAAGCCCAGTGTGATGAGCTATGGTTGGGTGTACAGTGAAGAAAACAAGTATTTGAACACCTTGCTATTTTGCTATTTCTCCCACTTAGAAGTCATGGAGGGCTCTGGAATTTTCATCGTAGGTGCATGTCCACTGTGAGAGAGATA
>JAVQKC010173114.1:0-12003 GCA_036025475.1 Philypnodon macrostomus
TATTAAACGCGTTCACAATAACTCTCAACATTGTTCAAACGTTAATGGTGTATTCACAATAACTCTCAACATTGTTCAAACGTTAATGGTGTATTCACAATAACTTTCAACATTGTTCAAACATTAATGGTGTATTCACAATAACTCTCAACATTGTTCAAACGTTAATGGGCGTATTCACAATAACGTTCAACCTCGTTCATTTGTAACACATAAATAAACACAGTCTGATACCGCTAAATCAAATGTTGGTGTATTCACAATAACTTAAATGTATTCAGTTATAACACGTAACATACAAAACAATACAGTCACTTTTTCAGTTTATTCCTCGTCCACAAATCCCTCAAATTCTTCATCTTCAGTTTCTGAGTTGAACAGTTGAGCGATTACGGCATCCAGCATGCCTGGATCTGGCATTTGCGGCTATTTTATGGCTTTGCAGTGGCTTCAGGTCAAGGGTAGTGATGCTGTGGGCATAGGTTCAAAAAGGTCAGGGCCACTTCAGGCAAAAGCCGTTTGTTGAGATGGAAAGATGTTGAGTGGTCTGAACAGCTGCAGCAGCAGATGTGGCCTGTCATTGGAAATCTAATTGTGCCGTTTTGGATAGTTTTGGGCTCCTGAAAGCACGCTGTCTAACCAGGTGTGCCAAAGCTCTGCAACTGGTTAAGCATGAAGGGAGGTTTGAACTTGACAGCACTTGTCTGCGTTTGTAATAGTCAAGCTTCACCGGCCACACTGCACTCTGGGCCTGCTGCTTTGACGCTTGATACTATCACATCAGCTGGTCTTTTTTAGATACAACTGTTTTCTCAAGAGCTGCCCAGTATTTGCATCTACTGTCAGTGCATCAGTATGTGAATAAATACAACAAAATACACAGGTCTCTAGTCCAGATACTGTAGCTCATGTGTAGACCGACCCATTTCATTACATCCTATCAGTGCAGTTCTACAAAATGGTTCTACAAACAGGTCTAATTTCTTTACATGTCCCCCATTTACACTCAATGTTTACGGGTCTTAAAGTCAGGAAATATGCTATTATGCTGCTACGTGAAAATGTATTTGTTTCAGGAAGGATTATTTTCAAACTACAGCTTCAGTAGTAGTATGTAGTAGTTTGCCATGTGTTATCATAGCTTCTTTATTTAGATTCTTTAAGTATTTTGTCTGATTACTATTTATTTGTTATTATCCATGTTCTTAACCAGGCTAATACTAAACTGTGATAATAGAATATACTTGGAAAGATGCGGTCATTATATTTATTTATTATGTATTAGATATACCACATATTTTGTAGGCATGCATCTGCACTTCCCCTCCATATATTCCACTGTGTTAACTACTCAACATGTCGATCCTTCCATTTATTTGAGTATGTATTTCCCTCAGTCTCCTGCTCACAGCTGGTGTCCCACATCCTGGTTTATTTATGAGCAGTAAGATCTCTCATTAATGTGGTTTCTGTAATGGGAGGGGCCATGCTGCCGCTACAAGGAGTCACATTAGGCTTTTTACATATTGTGTTTTGGTGATTAAGCGGTGAATGAGATGTAGATTTTTGATAATTCCCTTGTCTAGTTCAGCCTCATTGACATTTTTTGTTCTTCACAGCTCCTCGATCTCATTACAGCACAGAAAGTGGTGAGTTTGTATTTGTTTATTCATTCATTCAGTAGGTTTTATTAAGTGAGCCGTGTCGATTCTGTATTCGGCGCCATAATATAAGATTCTTGGTTTATAAAACTTAAATAGCATATGGGCCTCTTGTGTTTCGTAGTAGGAAAAGAGCGCCATCTTTTGGCCGTTTTCATGCATTGTTGATATGTTATCTGTAAGTTAGCAGTGCAATGACGATAGATTTTTTTTTTCATTTTGTATGATATTTTATTGATTTAAGACAACTTCTGAATTATTTCTTCTTTCTAGACTTTGGGTGCAAATCATCTTCACTTCCAGGATATGGACGCAATGGCCTTCAGAGGGTGAGCCATAGTTCACTATAGAATCAGATCTTGATACATGCAGTTGTTACAGAAAAAATTAGTGTATGCCAATTAGAAATGTTAATCACAGATTCAATTGATTGACTCTTTTATACTCTAGCCTCAGAGCGCTGATTGCTACCAGTACCAGTATGACAGCAGTAGCGAGGTCAACTGGGGAAACAAAGGTAATATATGAAAAAAAATAATGAAATTAAGACAATTAATGTAATTAATCTGTCTGCTTCATTAATATCTTTCTTGTTTCTCTTCATGACAGCTGAGTACACGGTAGGTTAAATGACTTTTAATTACTTTTTGTGTGTGCATGAAGAATAGTCCTTGTTTATAAAATGTCACAACTGTATTTCTTCACCCTTTCAGATTTACCCCTATGAAATGCTCATTGTCACCACTAGAGGGCGGAACAGGCTGCCAAAAGATGTGGACAGGGCCAGACTAGAGGTATGATTACAGATTTATGGAATTAAAATGCAATGATAGGCAGTGTATTAAGAATCCATACACCAAAAAAGTGCATTAGCATAAGAGCACTCAATTTATCTAACGGTTTTCCCCAATTGTGTCTTAACTAATATCCAGACTAATATCCAGATCAGAGAGTTTCTGCTGAATAAACTATTACATAAATTCAATAAGATACTGATACCGAGTCTGACATGATTGTATTTTTGTTATTTTCAGCGCCATTTGTCCACAGAGGAGTTTGCCCAAGTGTTCGGCATGACCATGGAGGAATTTGATCGACTGGCTTTGTGGAAAAGAAATGAACTCAAGAAACAAGCCAGACTTTTTTAAAATGCACACGGCTTCGCGAATGGACTATGTACATGGACTTCCGTTGACTTTCACTGCCATGGCTGAGAAACTGTTCAAGACCTCCTCAAACCAAAATTGTGGTCACACCAGCGTGGACTTCTGGGAAACGGGATGACAACCGCATGAGACAAAGACAAATGAACTGTGAAGTGTAAGCAATAGTAGACTGTTGTGGTGGTTGCCATGTACAGTGTGCATATATAAGCTGAAGAATGAGACAGACCTGAGAGTGCCCCTTCAAAAGTAACCAAGGGGTTGCCTGTGAGAAAAAAAAATGAACGGAGGAGATTCTGGCTTTGCCTTATAATGTTATGCTCTCTAATTTACAAGTGTGCAGCACCAGCAATTTGAATGAGTAGAATGTAGGTAGATGCAGAGGATTATTGACACTTTATCGTAGTGAATGGTTAATGTCAGAGTGAGAGAAAAACTTTGCTTTGCTTTTAGAAGATGCAGTACGTTTCCCTGTAAAAAGCCAATTTCGTTATCTGAGTGAAACAGATCATCGGAAACACAAAGTAAGGTATGGATGGCTTGCATTTATTTGTATGGGAATGAAAACCAAAGTGAGGAGGCACAGATACACTTGAGCAAATCACTTCCAATGTTTTGTGAATTATGGTTGACATTAGCTAGACTCCACTACACTGTGCAGTACGTGCAATCCAGTAGGTCTAACACACCAGTCAGTTCAGGCACTTATTGCAATATTAATTAATGACTTAATGTTTTAGACTGAAAACCTGACGTCACCCATTTATCATTATAATTTTTAAATAATCATATTTTGTAGCTAAAGAGGTTATTTTCACTCGCTATAAAGTGCTCTGTAAGGCAAAACACTAATCCAGGGTTGTTACAGAGTTCTTTTGAATACAGTTGATCATGAATTTTGTCACTAAAAATAAAGTAAAATCTAACCTATCAATGTTCTTCATTATTTCTGTTTTAAATGATTGTACATGGCATATCTAGGTAAGCGTACAATAATTGTCCAAATATATATGAGGCTACATGATGGAGTGGAGATGGACCTCTCGTGTGAAGTTAGCCGGCCTTTCTAACTACAGAGTAAACATCACTTCATGACCAGCTTTAAGGTTTGCTTTGGCAGATATGAGAAGATTCCTCCTACTGATTCATCTCCCCAATCACAACCGGATTATTCATAACACTAATTCAGTACTGGAAAGCACTAAGAGCGCAGACCTCCGCCAAGGCAGCTAATTTGAACAGATCAGTTCCAAAGTGTAATCAAATTTTCTTTATTTCTGTGTAACTTCTGACCTTCCCTGAAAATATTATCCAAATCATTGCTGTACTTTTTGAGGATATCGCTAACAGACAGACAATGACCCTCTGGAAAAAAGCACTGTGCACGTATTAACACGCATAACTCATATAGCCAACGTTGATTTTACGCGTATCAACAAAGCATCTTAAGAATGTATTTTCTGATCCAGTTAATTTATCAGACAATTATAACTACTTTTGCAAACAATGAATACATTCTACCTGCTTTAACAGGACCAGTTTCTGTCCATAGTCCTCCTTATCTAACTCTAATTCACCGTTCTTGTTATCACTACCTCCAAAGTTTTGATTAAAACCAGATTCAGTCCATGGTACAAACAGACTCGCTGCCTCTAGGACCCTGCGGAAATGAGTCCCCTGTTCACTGTTGTAACAAACTGCGAGCGGGCGCCTGCACTCACGCGCTCACACATGGACCGGCATCGCTTGTAAAACATTTGGGATTCCAGCAAGATGGACTTAAATGGCTCAAAATGTAAGTAAAAATCCTAAAGACTATCATTAATGTTTTATCTCACGATCTGCACTGGCTGGCATCTGTGCGTATTTGATAACATCTCTGTCTGCCTGCCACACTGGACATCCACGCACCCGGGCTATGCACTTGATAGGCTATTGCACCTACCAGCTGTTTTCAAAGGAAGAATACCGAAAGCACACCCAAAGTTTGATTGTTGTTTTAGAAAGTGAATCGCCAGCTGCAAGAACTAAAATGTATATATTGACATTCAGGATTAGGTGACCACTGTTTGATACTGAATCTCTTTGGGGGAATGCGGTTCTTTTTTTGAGACAGAAATATAACATGTGTTTCCAGCCTGTGTGTTTTTAGGAGGGGTGCGGCGGACTCCCCCCTGCAAAGTACAGCATTTTTCCCACATTGTAATTGAAAACAAATTCACTTTTGCTCTGCTTGTGGGCTTTGGCTTGGAACTAGGAACAAGGTGTGACCTGGCTCCAAAATGAAGATACAAATGAACTTCATTAAATGTGATCTTCTTGCATGTTAGGCACCATGCCATGCTACTGTTTGTAGGTGCATTGTAAAGGCACTAGGCAGGTAAACATATGAGAGTGATTACAACGGCTAACTTTATGGATATTTAAACTTGATGATGTGGAGGAAATGGGCCGGAGAACATGCATAAACAAGGATGTAACTAGGTATTAAACAGAGATGGCTTAGCCTTGAGCAACATGCAGTGGGAAGGTTGTATGTAGGTAACTGTTTGTGTTGTTTTTGATTTATTGGTTTAGATTTTTCTTTGTTTTGGTTGTGTCCGGGTATTCACCTGGTTTAGTGCATGTTTCGCCCTGTCCCAGACCTGGTTAAATGTTGGTTTAGTCCTGGTTTTTTAGGCCTGCTCTTGGTCTTGTGTTTTAAATTGGCCCTAACAGCACCTTCATTTTCTGCTCTGATTTCAACACCTTTTTTAATAGAAACTAAGCAGAGGGAGCGTTTTCATACAAGCCATGCAAAGAAATCCAGTGTGTGTCCCACTATGTTTGCTGTGTATACAAAGAAGGAAGTTTGAGAAATCCTTGTCTGTCAATGCACCCTCTCCCAGTGCACAGGAACCATGCTTTAGCGAGTGTGTGGCTGATGTTTGGGTTAACCACAGGAGAAAACACACAGCAAAATCTCGTGGTCCCTTGAGTGCACCTTACTGTTTGTATGTCGTTACCTGACTGGCTACTGCGTAATAGTTTTGGAGCATCATATTTCACAAAGGCAATGTATAGGTTTGTCTAGTTGTTATGTCTTCCTGATAAGCATTATCTTAGCCAGATACAGCTGCTGTGTGAATAAGCGATTGTTTTCTTTTTGGTCTGAGAAGCTGACTTTGAGGTTAGATGTTGTGAGTGGGGTGAGGCTGTCCCAGCAGAGGTGCAACGCAGTACTGGGCTTGGCTCTGATTTAACCTAGATTTAGTGAATTGTTTCTATTGTCAGGCTAACTGCTGCATATGGAAGAGTTTGAGGACACAATGGAGATCTATATTACAATGAAACAATGCAAGGCGGCTACAGGATACTATCCGTGTATAAGCTCAGGCTTATTGTGATCATGTCAAGTGTTTTATATTTCTTTGATAAGACTTATCTGTGTGGTTAAAGGAAGAGCACATGTACCTAATAAAGCTGCACATGGTGTGGTCTTCTGCTGCTGTAGTCCTCCTGCTTCATGTTTTGTCTTCTTGAGCTTTATGTCTTCTGTAGACCATGATGCGTCTTCCTGTTATCTCAAACCACTCTCTGCTCTGCCTTTAACATTTTGCACACAGAACTGTTGCTCACTGGATATCGTCAAACTGTTCTTTGCAAACTCTAGACATGGTTGTATGTGAAAATCAGTGCTGTATGTGAAGATAATTGATTTCTGAAATGCTCACCAACTGGCACCAACAACCAAGCCATGTTCAAAGTCAGTCGATTTGAACTTCAGCAGGTTTGTCTTGAACATGTGTGTTTGTCTTGAACATGTGTTGGGTTGATGCAATGTGGGTCTGATGACCCTTAAGCTTTACCTAAGCTACAGGCAGGTAAATACTTGCACCTTTCAAAGTTGCCAGTGGATGCAGTCTGTACAATGTCTGCATGTTGTTAATTTTATTTATAGATTTTGTTTTTATTTACCCTTATTTAACCAGTAAAGTCCCGCTGAGATTCAGAATCTCTTTCTCGTTTGTTTTTTAGTGGTAGGGGGAAACCTACGCAGACATGGGGAGAACATGCAAACTCCACACAGAAGGGCCCTGGCTGCCCGCTCCGCGAATCGATCCCAGGACCCTCAAGAGTACTAGCCACTGTGCCGCCAAATATAATGCATCTTGCAATAAAATAATAGTGTTATATTTTGTAATCTGGTCAAGTCAGTTGGCTAGTTATGAATGGTCTTGTCCTCTGAATGTCTAGAGTTCAATAGTTAATGTTTTCTTGGCATTTGTAGAGAAGCTGATGCCATACATGACAGACGTGTGATGTATGTGTGCGTCCTGTCAGGCATGAGCAGTAAATCATGGATAACTGTGGAGCAGCTTTAATGTAAAACTTGGACTTCCCCTCCCTAACCCTTCTGCGGCAAGGACATGGCTCAATTTCACACCACGTTGATCCCTGTACTGTGCTAATGCGAGTGAGGGGGTGTTCGTATGTGCATTGTGTAACGGCTATGACCACTGGGTATGACATGGTGCTGTGCGATATGTGAAAAACATGCAATAACTATGTTGAATATTGCGATATCGATATTATTTTTGCGATATTTTAATGGAAATTCTGCAAAAAGAGTTCCTGTATTTTCAAAACTACTAAAGTAAATGAGAAAGCAAAGCCAAATTAGGTAAAAAAATATAAAGAAATCTCTTATAGTAGACTTTCAGCACATTATTTATGCCCAGCTCCAATGGAAAAAAACAGTGTTTGAATTATTGCGATATATTGCAGATATTGCAATAACAATAATTTTGCGATGTGTTGAGAGGCCCTAGTTAACATGGAGATATTCTACACAGCCTTCCAATGTAACACAAAGGGCCAATTTGCTAAAGTACGTTATATATTAAATTAAGAGTATGGGTTGCTGGAGCAGATCTTAGCAGCTGTGTGCCCGATGAGGTGTATTGTGTGTATTACTCCAATGACGTTAATTTTAATCTTCCTTCTTCTCATTTTGTGTCTTAACTGCAACATTGTAATATCTCATTATCACCCAAATCCAATGGAGGACAATGCTGTTTTCAGTCTCGTAAGCATGGACATATTATCCCTGCATCAGTATGTGCAGCACTTCCACTCCACAGCATCTTTCTCACAATGTGAATACTTTTCTGTGAGGGAGACATAGCTTTGTGGTGATCTCATAGGACTCATTGGGTCAGATTGGGGATCTCAATAATACAGACTCTTCACTGTAGGCCCTTTGTCTGGCAGCAGGCTGAGTCAAGCCCTCTGTCTGTCCCGGGTCCACGAATTAATCACTCCAAATATGAAAAATGAAATGAGAGCAGACCCACCAAACACCCCGTAGATCATAGTCTGGGTTTTGAACTTTCACCTTTGACCCCGGCTTTAGTGCTAAATTATTCAGCTGTCGTCTCTTGTTTGAGGCAGCTGTGATCAGACTCTCTGTCCATCTGTCTGTCAAGCTTTAACCGCTCTTTATCATGTAATTAAACAAATTAGCAATTTAATTAACATCCTCCAGTTTGTCTTTGATGAAGGGCTGGTTTTACAGTGCGCAGATACTGGTTTTTCTGTCTCACTAATGTTTAAACTTTGGAACTCTGCTCAAATTAAACAGTTGCTCAAATTGTAATTGCAGACACAAATATAATATTATGTTACAAGACCACCTCCAAACAGATGACAATCACACTAACACACTCATACACCTGTGCTGCAGACACTGGAGGTGGGCGAAGTGTTATGCCCAAGGACACAACAGCAATATCAACATAACAGCACGAGATAAGGAGAAAATACTGTCCTCACTGGTTTTATTTCATTGCTGTGAACCTTTTTGTTAATGTCCTCTGCTTTAGATTGGACTTAAATTCCTTTTGATATCCTTAATTAACAATGGCATATGTTTTAATATATAGATAGTCTATGTAAATCAGGTTACTGCAACTGAATGAGGTTCACATGACTCTTAGAAAAATATATTCAAACGCAGGAAAAGAAATACAGTAATTACCACCTGAGTTTTCAACAGTATTTATTGTTGCTGAAGAATTGTCCAATCATGCATTCAATCAAGAGGAAATCCTATTGAAAAGATGCTCAGTCTGGCCTTTTTTTAACAGCTCTCATCTTAATTGTGTCTTCAAATGCAGTATAGCAAGCCTAGACAGAGGGTGGTATAGGCACATCAAAACGCCCCTTAAAATGTGAGCAGGAGTGTACATGCTGTTATTCACTCATATTGCTATAGAAACACCCCACATTTTAATGCAATAGCTTTAGGTTGATTTCTTGCTATTTGACAGCATAATGACTGTGCCCTAAATGTAAACGAGGATACATGTGCAAGCTGGAACTTTGCTGATGGCGCCACTGCTTCTTTCACCACAACCACAATACTATAGATGCTACATTTGATGTAGCGATAATTACTTTTCCCGGAGTATGATATGTATTGGCTGCCTAGTTTTGTATTTAGTTGGAAATGGAAATTGTATTTGACTTCTGACTTCTCTCTAT
Organism: Philypnodon macrostomus; assembly: GCA_036025475.1. Classification (NCBI taxonomy): domain Eukaryota; kingdom Metazoa; phylum Chordata; class Actinopteri; order Gobiiformes; family Eleotridae; genus Philypnodon; species Philypnodon macrostomus. Next base: position 9,350 of record JAVQKC010173114.1, read on the forward strand.
GGTTAATTAAGCCTAGCATATTGCATGTATTTCTATTGTACAGTATGCATTGTAAGATGTCTGTTCCATTTGACCATAATCCCAAGTCTTTTCCACATAACCCAGCAGGAAGGCCTGTTTTTCTCTTCCAGTGATCCCCAATTTGTACATACAGCTTCTCTTAAATACAACACACATGTTCAGATCACCTGCTGCTCACCGCCTGCCTGGTCTGTGGTCTATCCAATCATTATTTACTGTACACAGTACTTGTATGTCCTGAGAAAGGAACTGTTTCTCTCAAGGGTCTCCCTAAATAAGTGCTTGTAATAATAGCATATTCTGAAGCTCTGTAATTTGTCATGAAGGAGGCCTGGTTTTGGTCTATCTAGTGAAAGATCTAATGCAGCTGAGAATAGGGTCACCACACACACTGGTGGAAAAGTGTCTGCTGACAGGAAGAGGAAACAGGCGGCCGGAGGAGATATGTGACGTCATGGTAACAGGGAGGAAGCCCATCTCCACAGGGGCAAATCGGTACAGTGGGTCAGACCATTAACTTATGTAGGGCAGGAAGAGTGGTCTTTTGGCAGCGTTTTTGAATGAGAACGAGCAGCTAACGCCATTGGTCAGGGGACCAGAGGTACAATGACCTTCAGATACCTGCTTTGATGAGTTACAAAATAATTTCTAAAATTATTTCAGACAGACACGGACAAACATTGCTGTATTTTTACTTTAAGATATATTAGGCAGGACTTCTAAGAAAACTGTAAACAATTATGATGCACATCCATGTTGCTCTTTCTGTCTCTAGTCTGCTAGATTTCTCTATTGTTTGAGTGTGTAGTTCTCATCCAATCAAAGCTCACAGGACATCCAAAACAGCAACAAAATATGAGAAGAAAGTGTATTGAACAATGAGACTGTATAGGTCCCTAGTCTAGAGAGCTCCTAAATTAGCCAAAATCGGTATGATGTCATATAACGAAACAACTTGAGATTAACTCAAATGTTGCAAATCTGACAAAGGCTGTAATAACAGCTGTACTACACTAATGGTTGTCTGGTTTACATTTTCAAGTACATGCTTGGTCACAGTTACAGTCATCCTAGAGCTTTATATTATCTACCCAATGAACCAATACTGTCTCAGTGTAGTCACTGTAATGCCCTACAGATATCAACTCATAATTGCCCGGGCATGTTCCCTGTCGGTGAGAGGAGCGCCGTCACACTTGGGAAATGCCTGGAATCTGAGGAGTACAGTGGGAGGCCAGTTCATCATTATAAAGCAGGCCTGGTGAGAGTAGGCATCGCTGGCACATCCTGATGCATAGAGCAATAAAATACACCACAAGCACATCTGTTGCTCTGGTTTACCTCATCCTTTGTTAGCACATAAAGGAAACATGGCTATCTGAAAAACGCATGCATTTGAGGCTTGAAAAGACAATGCTGGTCATTTCTTTAAACATGCTTTCATGAGCAAGTTCAGTGGTGGTATTTAGATCACCCTTACATGGCATGGAGATAACATTCAGACCCTGCTCTCTTTAACCTAGAGACTCTTTTATGTAGGACTCACTTTACAAGGTAAGGTGATGCCTTTCAGCAAAAGTGGAATGGATTATTGGGTCATACAGCTGGACTACATGTTTAGAGACTCCCATGTTATGTCCACAAACTGCAATTTAAATAAACTTTGACTGCAACATACACAATGCAATTGTTTTAGACCGGTTTAAAGATGTGAAAATGTTAATTGTTTTTATTTATTTTATTTTCATTCATTTTGAGCAGGTACTTTCTTCCAATTGCTCAGTGTAGGCTGCTTACATCTCACTATATCTTCACGCTAATCTAAGAGACACTCGGTGTAGTTGAGATCACGTTTGCGGAGCTAAACCAGGTGTATTGTTCAATTATGCGTTTATTTCTGCCACAAAAATAAAGAAAGTTGATTTCCAGGAAAAGTTTGAATGGATTTCATCATATCCTCTATGGTGTCCAACTTTTGTTTATTGTATGTTACACAAAGTCTATCAAAACAGCACAAAAATAGAAACTGACCACATTATTACAAACACAGTACCTAAAAGTGCCAGATCAGAAAAGAAAGGATTGTAGTATTATACTATACTAAGGTATAGTTATATGATCTAAACAGTGAGCTAACCATTTCCTGTTCTGGCCCAATGTAAGTTCACAGCTCGACTCAGAGGGGTCAAAGGTCAAAGGTGAGGATTGGAGTGACAGACCGTAACCGTGCGTAGCAGTCTGTGTCCGTTCACACTTCTGTTGTGTAGGACTCATCAAGATGAGAGAACCCATGGTAACACAAGGAGGTCATGCAGGCCCCGCTTAAAGATATTACATTTTCTTATTTTTTCTCTTCTGTTCTCTCTTTAGCTAATAGGCAACCAAAAATTTACCAAAAAAGCCAATAACGGCTAGTCAACAATGGTAGAATTTAGCACACAACTCATATAAAGCTTCTGGGAAGCCCCTGAGCAGCTGTCAGATTCCAATACACAGCAGTTTTTATCATGTATCATGTCGTTGTGTCCCTGGGCAAGACACTTAACCCACATTGCCTATGAATGAATGTGGTTGTGTGATTGGTGTTCGGTGGTGGTCGGAGGGGCCGTAGGCGCAAACTGGCAGCCACGCTT
>JAVQKC010173140.1:0-13575 GCA_036025475.1 Philypnodon macrostomus
AAGGTGCCTTTTAATCCAATAAATTATAATACCTTTGGCTTTTAACATCAAAGGTTTCAAATTAAGTACTTTTATATATAACATTTAATGTAAACTAAATTTAACCATTTAGGCTATATGGCTCTCACAATCAAGTTCAAAAGTAAATGCAAATATAAGCTGAAACTAAAGGCGCTGCGACGACTCACTTGATGCACTCTGGTGAACTGAACTGCAGGAGCCCAAAAGAGTCTGACTAAACGAACTAAAGTACTTATATACTCCCTGAGCTAACCCAGGTGCCTCTAATTGGGCTAATTGAGCACTGTGATTGGGAGGAGGGAGAGTCACATGTGACCAGTAGCTCCTAACATCTACAATGATACTTAAAAGTTCAACCATAAAAACACCAGCCCTGCATCTTTCTATTTATCTGAGCTCTTATGCTTCTATAAAAGTCTGCTGCGGTAAAGCAACTGTGTTTCATGCCAGACACGTGAGTTGACCCAAGCATTTCATGGACAGAGACACCAGGTCAGTGCACTCATTCTTGCAAGGAAATTTTATTCTACCAGGAGATGCAAGGGAGAGGTGAAGGAAGCTTCATTCACCCCACTCATTCAGCCATCACATTCACATTCACTCTGAAGCTGACATAAAACCTTACTAGACTCCACTCTGACCAGTCTTAAACTATAATACAGACTAGGGCTTAGATTATTTTGATCATAATTGAAATCACGATTATTGCAAAGGCTTATTTAATTGGTTTATTTTATTTTAATCCATAAATAAGAATTAAATTGAATATGGTTTTTTTAACATTATTAACGGTTAACATAGTTCAAAATTAGATCTTTTATTTTAGACTCAGCTGTATGAACATATCAAATTGAGTGTAGGCCTAAGTAATTGTTTTTCTACATATTTTATTTTTTGAATCACAAGGAGCAATAATTGAAATTGAAATGCGATGAATTGCAGAGCCCTCATACAGACACAATCATTATACACCTATCACAATCATACATAAATTTCCTATAGCTCATGAATTTCCATCACTGGTCTTTTCCACTCCTCCGCTGTCCTTCGTCATCTCTTCTCAGATATCTTCCTTATTGTTCTTCCTCTCACTTCTGGAGTTGTGTTACTAATTGCAGGAGTGAACGAGCCCATAGATCACAGCGCTCTATGACAGCTATTAGAAAACCCCAGAGATGTCTCCAGACAAAAGGAAGGACGCACAAAGAAGCTGGAGAAAGGAGCAGAAAACCAAAGCAAATGAAATGTAGAAAATGACAAGACGCTCAAACAACTGCTTCCATTGTGAGATCATTTTTTAGTGGAATGAAGTGGTCACAAATCTCTCTGTGTGGCCTACATTTCCCCTCAGTGTTTTTGTGGGTTCTCTCCAGCTTCCTCCAACCACCCAAAGACATGTGTAGCATATACGAGTTGTATATGTGATTATAATGGAGTATATAGCAGATGGATTTTAGCTATATAGTTAGTTGGGCTCAGAAGGTAAGGGTTCTCGGAAGTGTTGGGGGGGGGGATACAAAACCCACAGAAACAAGAGGTTTGATTTGGTGTTGGTACCATATATTTGAGAGAAAAACTAAACAAAACAACAAATACCCAATATGTACAATCTGCAGAGATTTAAGTTAAGGATAAGTACAAAGTGCACTGGATAATGGTTCAACCAGTATGATTAGTCAGTTTCAAAAGACGTGTGTTTGAAGACTTTGTCCGTATGCGTTTTCACAACACTGCAACTAACTGTCCAGTGTGTACCCCGCCTAAGGCCCATTGTTGCTGGGATAGTCACTTACGCCTCACTGTGACATTATTAAGTGACTTTAAAATTCAGTAATGTTCTATTGCTGTAATGGCTATTGCTAAGAGTTTCATGTTTAATGTATATGATACTGAAATTGGTATTTTTAGGGTTCTCTGCTAATTGGACAAGTCTTGGATTTTTTTTGTAGGGTGCACTGACATCAGGTCACTCTGTCTGTGTCATGATCATTAGTTTCCTGTTTTATTTTGTTGTGTTTAGTTGTTTTGGTTTTGCTCTCTTCCTGTGTTTCCTCCTGTGGTTCCCTCCTGTTTGATTACCTGCCACGCCCCAGTGTGTTTCACCTGTGTCTCAATGTCCTCTGTATTTAGTCCCTGTGTCTTCCCCTGTTCAGTGTCTGTGCATTATTTTTCAATGAGTGGGTCAGTGTCATTGCTGTGCATGTTTTGTTCCCGTTTTTGGACTCTTTGTTACAGTCTGTCTGTGTGTCTGTCTGTGTGTCTGTTAGCAACTTTATGCAAAAACACCTGAATTGATTTGGATGAAATTGTCAGGGAAGGTCAGGGATGACACATGGAAGAAGTGATTCAATTTATTTCGGCACTGATCCGGATCCCATCTCTCCTGTGTTGTGAAATGCAACACCTCTGGCCCTGTGGTAAAGTCACAGCAGTCTAATGCAAAAAAAAGATGCTTTAAAAACAGCAGGATGAACTACAGACCAACAAAAAAATAAAATAAAAATAAACTAAGCTTGTGTGGATTTTGAGATTTTACAAAATGTGATTATTAACTCACTTAGCTACCCTGGCAGAGGTCTTTTATTTAACACACTCATTTGAGTACAACGTTTGGCCACCATTACTCTGAAGTTACATTAGATTTCTGCACTCACTCCTGTCCCACACTCCTGCTCTTCCTTGTATTGTATTTACCGCTGTATCTATCAGATTAAACCAAATAATCTACACACCATAGCCTTCTCCACAATCACTATATCAACCAGTCTGTACTGCAGTGGGGAAAAGTAATAAAGAACTTCCAACTCAGTCACCAGAAGAAATGCGGTTATAGTGGAACTTCCGTGAGCTAAGATAGTTCCTACAGTGGCGCGCACAGAAGTAAAGGTTTTATGAACACTTTTATTGAGTCCTGTGCACAGAGATCTCAAGTTAGCAGCCAACAATCACTCTGATTGAATAGTGCCCAAACGCCTCTAGGGCTTTAGCTGACACTTGTTCATTTATTTTTTAACACTTATTTCTTTGTATACTACCAGTGGTCCTTAATCTATACGAGTCCCAGTGTTGCAATGCAGACTTAAGCAGCTGCAGGGCTGACACAGAGACGTACAGTCATTCACTATGAACAACTCAACAGGTCAATTTCAAATAATAACGCTTGGTTTCCATCTGAATCATCTTGTTTGGCGTTAGAGGTGCCAACTACTTCTCCACAATGCAACCTCATTTAAATATACAGGCCACCAAACATATGTAGCACACTCACTCTGTAAGTATACTTCAATTTTTCGAGTTGGAGGCAACTAGGCTACTTACACAACAACAGAACAGTCCCAACAGATCCAGGTCAAAAACGAAAACTATATATATATGTATGAGGACGTGGACATTTTTAAAGGCTTAACAGAGTATGTTTGAGACAATTGCATAGTCATTGTCAGTCCCAACAATAAAGGAGCCTTGAATGTACAGACCAACAGCAGCATTAATGCATTTGCACCCCCACAAAAAGTCATTTTCTAATAGTAATGATGAATCCATTCCAAAAAATTAGATACAGGCCCATACAAGAAAATGAATTATGTCTTATTTGACTTTTCATGAAAATCCTATTAAAATATATCCTTTGTTTTTTGTGTTGTTTCAAACTGACAGATTAATCAATTCTAGCACGATATTACTGCATTAGACGTAAGGCTTAAGATGATCAAATAAATGTAGGTTCAGTCTGAGCACAATTATTTAATATATAAAACTGTCTTGCTTGTCAGAACTGCGGGACATCCATTTGGACTAGATCAAAGTGGAGATTTTTCCTGACATCAATGAAAACATTTGACATTGAAAATTGACCAAGCACCACAAAAACATCACATTATGGCTGTGCATGATGTGTGAATATATACAGAAACTGTCCAATCACAAGACAGCTACCATTCATCACCCACAAGGTAAGGACGAGCTAAAGTTGAAACCCGCGTCAGGGTGGAATAAATTACTTTGCATGTGTTACTGTTTTACACAAAAGATGGCCTACTTTTTCCAAACTATAGTCCACACAGCAAAAAGCTAAGAGTATACACCGATCACAATCAGGCAAACGTGAAGACCACCTGCCTATTATTGGTGATCAAAATGTGATGTGTTATGACCAGCAGGTCCTTGCAAAATCGTCTTAGCTGAGGTAAAACCCACACCATTCTTCTGAAACTTCAGGCACAGAATTATTTCAAAATCCCCCAAAATTGGACTTCACAACAGAATCCAATCTGTCAAACCTGAAACGGCAATTCTGACGTCCATTCCTGTTAGGGATTGTGGAAGACAGGAACCTAACCTATAGCAACTAGAGGTGGGCTAGTTAGTCACAGGGCTGAGAAATAGTGCACAGACAACCATTTACTTTTACTGTACATTCAATCACTGTGGGCAATTTAGACAAATCTATTTTGATTCAAAATGATGGTGGGATAGGGGCCAAAGTACAAGGAGAGAACCCCCGGAAGCACAGAGAAAACACGCAGACGGAATAATAATTTATGTTCTTTGTAGCCAGAAAATCTAAGTTCATTTTCTGATGGTGTGGAACAAATTTGCAAAATATATGCAATTGGATTTACCTTTATTATTATATTAACATTAGGCAGAACAGACATAGGATAAATATTGTGAGGCATGACATTGTTGGAGTCAGATTAACAGATTATTTTTGGGGGGGATGTATGTTTCATTTAAAGTTGAAATGAAACATATGACTGATGAACAGTTTAAATTTTAAACTGTTCATCAGTCATAGTACTCATAATTACAAGATCGCATTGGACACCCCATGTGCATGTCTGAAAATTGGTTTGACGTATGTTCCTTGAACGTGACTTCAGTTTAGTTCTACCACAGCACAGGCACGGTGTATGCAAGTTTTATCTGTTGTGCTTCAGAAATAAAGCTTTTTGGACAAAAGGCTACTCCAGTGGTCATCTATGCCAAACAGCTGCAACAATAACTAAGGATAAAAAAATCATGTGGCCAATAGAGTGTGTGGCTGGTCGTACAAGCTACTAAATGACAGAATTACAAGCGGAGATTAATGTTGGGATTCAAAAGTACAGTATATTGTGGTTATCTGTGACATGCAGAGGGGTATCAGATCTTTTTCATTTTACAATACTGGCTTGAAACTCCAGCCTCAGCGTGTTTCTCTGTAAATAACATCTATAAATATAATGGCTTATGTCCACGTTTCACTCAAATATGCAGCGCTTACAATCCAATATGTGTAAATGTCCGGCAAGGAGATCGAACTATAACTCATGGACATATGGAGTGGGCTTGGGGGGGAGGGGGGGTTTACGGCCCACAGGTGAGACAGTGAGTGATGAGGACAGGTAAGGAGAGGAGACAGACAGATGAGGGTGCTCTAAAGGACACGAGAATGTAGGAAAGGTGAAATGATGAAAGAGGAGACACAGTATAAGGCTGGAAATACTCAGATGGATGTGGAACTGTTCACCTTTTACAAGTGTTCATTTAGAGCCTTCACAGAGTGCTACAGGGAGGAGAGAGGGACTTTGGGGGTTGCCATGGTTACAGCAGGCAAGCAATGGCAAGCAGGTTTTCAATGGTACAACACTGGCTGAATCGCCATCTATAACCACTGTATTGCACACACTAGTTATTAACCATTTTGTAGTGTAGTGTTACTAATCTGTAGTGGGTGAACTCAAATGTTCCCACAATGCATTAGATAAATATAAACGTAAAAACAAACACATCAATCATAAAGAGGGGACCGTGGGTAAAGTTTCCTATTCAAGGACACAGCAGCAGCATGCAAAAAAAAGAATTGAACAGTAAACACTGAGTGAACAAGCTGCCCCTCCACCTCAGCCACAGCTATCCTAAAAACATGAAAAACAAACAAAAAATATACATAAAAATATACTGATAAATAACTACATGCAAAAGGCCATGTTTTACATAGGTGAGTTAAAAGTTGCCCATCAACACGACAAATGCTCCACTAACCTGGAGATTGGCAGTACAATCCCCGCTCCAACACAGTTTGTTATTGTGTCTTTTGACAAGGCACTTCACTGTCTTAGCCTCCGGTACTTCTGGCAATGATGTATGAATGTATGTCCCAGGGCAGCTGTGACTACTTAGTTAGCTTACCACCAACAGTGTGTGACTGTGCGGTAAGAGTAAAAATGGACACTGTAGCACTGTTTAATTTAAATCCACATCATATAAAATATTACATTTTTTTTTTTTTAAATCTACTCAAGTACAAGGATGTTGTAAATGGAAAATTCAGAAAGTCTGTAATGTAACTGAGAGGTTCTCTTTGTGACCCAGTCGGAGAGAGACTTCAAGACCAACCCAGGAGACGTTCACTGGAATTCAGAGCTGGGATGGCTACTCTAACTTCTGCCCTCAGCTCCGGATAAGAGACGGATGAATCAATGAATGGAATGAAATCAATTTCAGAGGTTCTTGTAGTGCCACAGTCCTAATTGTATAGATAGAATGGGTTTATCAACCACACTCCTCCAGGCTCTCCACACATTACTTCACTCATGACAGCTATGTGCCATTTGCCTCTGTCTCTATTTTTAAGTTGAAAAATTCCTCTGGTGAAAAAGTCTGTCAGTCTGTGCGGACAGCCCTATAGAGGGGATGATTATGGGAGGAATCTCACTAATTAAGACTGTAACGAGGCGGAGAGATGGCAGTGACGGGTGGAGGAGGGGTAGAGGTGGGGGTACCACTGTAGAAGACAGTAGACATAAATGTAGCAATCACAATGTGACCTATGCTGAGTCTGCCAAGGTTTAAAATAATGTGTCAAACCTCCACTGCACAGATAAGTGGGTGTTACAAGTGTTGAGCATAATGACATACACTCATAGACATAACTTAATAGATGTTGTACCTAATTAATAAAAGGCATCCGTTCTCTACACCAACAGGCGTTGACCATGCCTTATTTTCCTCAGTGGCTACAGTAGCAATGATTCTTTCAAAGTTACTAGACATTTAGGATGGTCACTAGCCAGAGTTTGTTTCTTGAAAGGCTTTTTTGAATATTTTTCCAGCATAGCAACATGAAGTGGAACTGCTTAAAACATGGCAAAACTCCAACTGGACTGCTAAGCCAAAAATAAAAATCTACCCGCTCTTGGCAGGTTGACTGGTAATGTCAAGCCCTGCACACCGGAATAAAAGCACAGCAAAACATCAAGCGCTTTCAAACATGTACAAACTCAATTATAAGGGGCCATGCACACTTTCACACAGTTACGTTTACTACTCACGAGTTCACGTGCGGGAAGGGAAAAACTCCGGTGCAGACCTGAGTGTGTCTCGTGCTCTCCTCCTCGCGCTCCCCGGCCCGTTTTAGGACTCCCGTTTCAAGTCTTTCCTCCTGTTTTCGGGTCATGTCGCGGGTGTGGAGTTATCTGTCCCTGTCTTATCCCGTGTCGTGTGTTCTCCCGGGTCTCTCGCTTTTTAGTTTACCCCAAAATTCACAAGCACGCGCCCACACAAATCTTGCTAGCTCTTTAAAGTGACCGGTCACATAGAGGAGAACCAGCCAATACGGTTTCATTTTGTGACCTCCTAATTGAAATAAATGCATTACTGACTTTTTCGAACCCAGAGGATAGTAAAAATGTATGGCAAAAAATACCTTTTTATTTTTTAGGCCTATAGAAAATTATTGAAAATTCATATAGGCCTATGGCAACATTAATATTGTTTATTTTTATATATGTAATAAAAAGCTCTGGTATTATATTTTATATATATTTTTTAAAATCCTGTTTTATATTTTTGAAAAAGCCTGAATATATAACAAATAAATAAACAGGTGTATCTCAAACATTGGCAGTTTGGGGGCTCAAGGTGAACATGAGCAGGGGGCCACAGCAACCAGATGGCTTAACCACACAGAGAAAGGGGGAAACTGGTGAGGAGTATTGGCTTTGTAATTTGTAATTTTACCAAATAATGTTGAATAATTACCAATATATATATTTATTTATTTATTTATAATTCACTTAGAGATCAGAGTTTCTTTTATGGGGCCCAAGCTTCCAGAGCCCCATAAAAGAAACTCTGATCTCTAAGTGAATTTGTGAGTTTGTGTCTAAGAAGAACTCAGATAGGTGGGCAGAAATATTATCATTGCATAATTATGCAAATATCTCGGGAAAGTCCTTCGGCACTTCCTCCGGACACTAACACTAATGCCCCCACAGCCCATGCTCAGTGTGAGGGAAGATTCACACCAAAAGCAGCACAAACAACAGGAATTATAATTCACCCGTCATCGATGAGGCAAGCCATGTGAATCCAGAAATGGCTCTGAACAGTATGAGAACGTTAGACATGCCAACAACTACTACTCCAGTCAGTCACAGAGACAGTTCACACATTCATTCATTAGGGGCAATTTAAAACCAACTATCTCCTAACACCTTTATGTCTTTGGATGTAGGAAAATCTGAAAACATTAGCCTACAATGCTAGTACGATTGCATGGATAGGAATATTTGTAGTAAATAGAAATGTCAGCTCTCTGGACTGTATACACGTCAGAAGCGCTTTGGTTTACCCAGCTTATGAAGAACGCCTGAACGCACCACGGATCACAGCTTCCCCAGACATAGATTTACACAGTCCTGAACAATTGTGAAAGGACATTTGTAACAGGACTAAGATGTTTTGGAAAATGAGAATGTATTTTATAGATCAGTGGTTCATCTCATTTCTCACACTAGTATTTGGCATTTAAGCACATTTTTAATGACCAGAAATAAACTGTACACAACCAATATGTACTCACTGATTCCGTAAAGTGTCTTTTCTCACAACCTCACTGGCCACTTTATTAGGAACTCCTCCTTGGATTGTTACTTCTAAGCATCCTTCTGCCGATATAGTATCTCTCCTCTGTACGTCCCTATACCATCTCTTTAACTCATGCACTTTGCCTAAAAGATGTAATAATATACATTTTCCAACCCCTCCCTCATCTTATTAGACCAGAGGGTCAGTGGTTCGAGTCCCCGTCCAAGCACACTGTCGTTGTGTCCCTGGGCAAGACACTTAACCCACATTGCCTATAGGAATGAATGTGGTTGTGTGATTGGTGTTCGGTGGTGGTCGGAGGGGCCCTAGGCGCAAACTGGCAGCCACGCTTTTGTCAGTCTGCCCCAGGGCAGCTGTGGCTACACAAGTAGCTTACCATCATCAGGTGTGACTGTGGTGTGAATGAATAATACAAAAAAATATGTAAAGCGCTTTGGGTGTCTTGAAAAGCACTATATAAATGGAAGTTATTATTATTATTATTATTATTAACTTTACAAAAAAGTGATTTGTGGTGAGAGATAGAATAATTCTGACCATACAATGAAAAAAACTGTTGTGGTCATCAACATTTCTGTGAGGACTTGTCCAGTAAAACCTCAAAATCAAGAATTATGCCTCCAGCCAAAACTTTTACTAATGTTACTTTTCCTACATTAAATAAACATACAATATAAGGTACATTCACTAATGTTTCCTAACCAGGCTCTGACATCACCCACATGTAGCAGCGTGCTTGTCATTTGTCAAAACCATCTTCATTTGCAATATTTTGTCATATTTTATGGAATTTAGAACTTTTTGTTTACAAACTTTGAAAGGGTCTATTAAGTGTATGTTGAAGTGAGATGCTGAGTCTGCAACAGTGGGCCTCTGCAGTATACTACACACAAATGATTGATGATTCTGTCAGTCTATGAGACATATAGTTCATTATTTTATCAGATGGTAACTCCTATCAGTATGGCTGCTTCCACTGGACCACTACAGTTCATGTTAGTAGGTACAGGTGGATTTTCTTTTCTTCTCCAAATCACTCCCAGAGAGATTTCACAGATTTCACAAAAAGACATTCCATTCAGTGCTATTGTTGTACTGTTGTGTGTGTTTAGCCCCTCAAAGGTTGTCCCTATAAAAATATCAAGTTATTCCAATGGCATCTTCCAATTCCAAAGCCAGGATATTAGTCAGGACCTAGGAAGAGGATTACCAGTACAGTATTAGGTTGATCAAGAAAACTATAGAACCCACACAAGCACAGAGAGAACATGCAAACTCCACACAGACAGGCCTAGCTCAGTCTGGGAATTTTCTTTTTTTTTTATATCTAAGGATATGAACAAAAATCTGTGAAAGAATTCAATGAACCACAACAACATACCTAACATACTTACTATATGGACAATGCATCTATCATTTAAGAAATATGATTTTGATCCAGTATAGAAACTAAACCACCCTCTGCTGTATGTACCCGACCCATACCATCCAGTTAAATTGAGGCTAGAACTATTATCCCCCAGCTCCTAACTTCAACTCACATCACACAAGTGAACTATAGTGAAAAAGCACTCTAGTTAGTAACTGCAGTGAAGGACTAGCCTTTCTTTAGAGTCAAAAGCATTTAGCATAGTTGAAACACAGACAGATTATAATGTTCTGTGCTCAAAAAAGATCCAAAAAGTGATGTTCATCTACAAACCTAGGTTAATGGTTAAATTCCTATTTAAACACGGTTGGTATAGAAATGTGACAATGTAATGAAGAAGCGCTTGTACTATAGCCAGAACGTCGGCAGTTCAAATTCCACTGAAAATTTGTATTCTTGAGAAAGACACTATAAATGACCGAATAATTGCCCCAGGGAAGTACGCTGTTGGATTTTTTTTTTTTTTTTACCTCTTCTCTTGCTAGTTAAGTGCATATCTTTTCAAAACGTTATTGATCAGTCTCTTCCAAACATATCACAGAGAAAATGAGACCAAACAAGCTCTTCACTCTTCAATCAGATCCTGGGCTACTGCCTGTAAACTCTGAGGAGCAGGTGAATAATGATAAGGAAGGAATAATGTGAATATTGATGTACAAAAATAGGAATATGTTTGAATTTATTTATTTTTTAATCCAACTTTATGGTCAACAATGCAGTTTACCAATAAATAAAATATTGCTATTATTATTATTATTATTATTATTATTATTATTATTATTATTATTATTATTATTATTATTATTATTATTATTATTAGACATTGTGATTTGGTCTATTAGCGGGGTATTGCTTTCTGCTGTGTGACTGAACCCTAACTAAATTGCAGATTAAACTATTATTAAGCAAAGTTGTATAGACAGTAAAATGCACCAGCCCAGGATTCACTCACTTAGTTAAAATATCTATTCTATGTTGATGTAATTTAGTGTGCTGAGTGCTCCCAAGTCAAGGCTGTATCCTCTTTATCCACTCCTCACACATAGACAGCTCTTATATTGTCTTCAGTAATAATGAGCTCCCAGGGTTTTTCTGTGGGTTATAAAGGTCTAGACTGATCCAGAGCCAGTTCCATAGAATCTCTACACTGTTTAAACTCAAAATGACAGCCTCATCCTCTTTTGTGTTCGGGCTCACAAAAGTTTGCAGACGCTCACCTGGCCTCGCCGAGAGAACCGCAATGGTTTTCACGGCTTAATTAGACTCGGAGCATTTAGAGATGTTAATCAGGAGGAACTACAACTGGAGTGGTCTTATGTTCAGGGGAACGGGGCGCAACGCATACATACTGCCCATACTCCGACCTGGTTATATAGACCCTTTAAAATGTTTGTCATATAGAATGTCTGCAAATTCTGGAATGGAGGCGACTGGAGCAAAAGTGAGTTAACTTTACAAAAAAGTAGGACTTCTGGTAAGGGAGTAATTATGAGCATACAATGAAAAACTATTGTGGTCATTAACATTTCTGTAAGGACTCAAGAATTTTGCCATTCACTAATGTTTCCTCACCAAGCTCTGACCTACATGTAGCAGAGAAGTTATTTGCCAAAACCATCTTCATTTGCAATATTTTGTGGCTGATGCTAATTTCTCCGTTGAAAATGTATTATGGTCTTGCCTCCAGTTGACAACATTCCGGAATTTAGAACATTCTGTTTAAAAAATTTGAAAGGGTCTGTACAAGGCTATACATAAGTCATTTGCATAAAGGTGTAAAGTATAGTGTAGTCTCTGAGCACTGACCTGAATGCAGTGGACAGTAGACAGAAAAATGCCATAAAATGACTAAGGTTTACCATTTTGCATAAACTCATTTTTGTAAATTGTTGAAAAAGAGATAACGTTTCACAAAATTCTACAATCTAATAATAACTTTTTATATGTTTCTTTTTTGTTCTGAAATCTCAAACAATCATACCGATGACAGAGCGCTTTCACCACCTCAGAAGTCATCATCTCACTAACCACTGCTAACAATCTCATCCTCCTCCATCACCACAGATGCAAAACCATCTCCTCCACCCTTGTACAACCAGTATAACCTTCTATCTCGCCACCACCTCCGCAGCAGAACCATCTCACTCTCCTCCATCACCACATCAAAACAACTTCATTCTGCTGTTGTGTCCTTGGGCAAGACACATCCCCCACCTAGCCTACTCTGTGGCTATGCTGGTATACATGAATAATTCCCTTTATTTTATCTATTTATTTATCAATTACATCTGTTCAAATTGGGTTTCTCTGTTCAATTTCCCAATCCCTTGTAAGCAAAGTATTACAGCGTCTAATATCTTCTCTTTTTCCGGTTGGTTGCTCGAGGTATTGTTTCCATTGTCTGTTCTCTTTCTCTCTCTCTCCAGCTGCTCCGCTCTCACCTTCACTGATTGTGACAGTAATTACCTGCGAGCTGGAACTCCTGCTGAACGCCGGGAAATATCAGCCACAGCACCAACGCTTTGGAACAGGGAACACCCCAGTCTCACCCAAAAACGCCACCATTAGCCATCTGCACCAGGAAATACAGATATGGACTTCATTTGTGTGGGTTTAGTCCTGGTTTGAATCAGGTTAAGCCATGATTTAGACCTGGTTAAGAACTGTTTTAGTAATGAATTGAATTTAAATGCAGTTTAGCTTTGGGTGAGTCCTGGTCTTGCTTTGCTGACCTGCTTTAAATCATTTTGTCCTGGTTTGCACCTTATAGTTCTGGTTTAGAACTTTTTCATTTGATCTTGATTTAGCCATTAGCCCCCATTTACTCCTGGTTGAGCCTTTTTAGTTTAGTCCTATTTTAGATCTGATTCAGTCCTGGATTCAGTCTGACTTAACCATTTTACCTGGGTTAGTTGTGGTTGAGCCCTGATATAAATCTATTGTAGACATGGTTTAGACCTGATGTAGACCTGGTTTAGACCTGATGTAGACCTGGTTTAGACCTGATGTAGACCTGGTTTAGACCTGATGTAGACCTGGTTTAGACATGATGTAGACCTGGTTTAGACCTGATGTAGACTTGTTTTAGACCTGATGTAGACTTGTTTTAGACCTGATGTAGACCTGGTTTAGACCTGATATAGACCTGTTTTAGACCTGATGTAGACCTGGTTTAGACCTGATGTAGACCTGGTTTAGACCTGATGTAGACCTGGTTTAGACCTGATGTAGACCTGGTTTAGACCTGATGT
>JAVQKC010173234.1:0-12824 GCA_036025475.1 Philypnodon macrostomus
AAGTCAGGTATATTTGACAGCCTCTAACGTGCACATACTTTGCCCGATTAGGGTCTAACCTGAAATACCTAATGACCCCCCGGCCCTGAACACATCTGACTAATATGATGCAGTTACCCCTATAGCGCCCCCTATAGACTGAAAGAAGTTTTAGGGGATTTTACAAAATTTGTCAAAAAATATCCTTCACAAACACCACATTTGCCTTTAGCAGAAATACTTATACACCAGATTCTAACCAAATTGAACTCAGTGACTAGTGGCTACTTACATGACATTTCTCTCCACATTTCAGTTGATGTTGAGCTGTCCATACACCGAAGCGACCATTGCCCGTTTTAACTTGTCAGGCCGCTTTTTGCGCATCGCCCGTTCGTATGCATCATCCCCCTATGACGGAGATTGAGATTTTTTATCGCTATGCACGGAGCGCTCGCAGGAAGAAGAGTGGAAGTGACAAAAGCCGCTTGGACCTTCACTCGAAAAAGACAATGAACAAAACTACAATCGTCAATAACGACTGGCCAAATGTTAAACCGAACTTAAATAGAATGAACATTTGAGCAAAAAGTCCACTAATGGGGGCTGTAACAGGGCTAGCTTAGCAATAGATTAGCAAGGATTTACATTACATCACTTCCTGTCATAGTGTAATTATATATAGTTTCGTTGGTGTGCAGAGGCCTTTAGTGCATACACCAGCTGCAGGCCTGAGTGTGGGACCGGTAGCACCTCTCTGGTCTTGAACATATCTGACACCGGTGACGCTGAACCGTGAAGTGCTGCCAACACTGGACTGTTCTCAGCTGAGCAGACCTGTCAGCCGCAGCCTTCTGAAACAGTCAAGTGGCACAGAGCAACTGTAGCATTATCATTAGCTCGCAGTTACAGCCTATTAATGCAAATGGGTTGATAAACGAGTGCTGCTGCAGTTAGAATGATAGACTAGGACCATGCAGGTAAATGATTGAACAAAAGAATGTCTTTTACAGTTTTTAAGCTACATTCAAAGGCCACTTTATTAGGTAGGCTTAGTACATGTATGTATTATTTAGAGGATCCTGAGTGACAAGATGGCCACCGTTGATTTCAATTTGATTTGCTCAATGGCGTATGATTTCTTCCACGTTATGTGTGCGCCTGTTAGAGCAGGCCCTCGAGTCTGCGTGCTCTGTTACATGAATCACATGGTCAGAGCAGTGATATCACCATTATTAAAAGCCAAAAAAAATTTGCACGATTTGGGGATTTTTAACAGAGAAACGACATATGATATGAAAACAGACTCCACTAAATCTGACCATTTATGGATGTTGTAGGTCAGGAGGACAGACGTTTCTTTATACATTATGGTCAATGGGAATAAATATTTTGGGGCTGCAGGGGGTTTTCTCGCGAGTGGCCGCTATGCATACTGACATCCAGGCATCTCATCCTGATCTTATAATAAATCCATGACTTATGTATTTACCTGTTCATGAACAAAAATGAATGAAGAAAACACGAGGCGAGTGGGCAGCAGAATACTACACTAGGGGCCACTTTAGTATATGCAAGGTCTGCCTAAAAAATTGGCCGGTATGTGTATTAAGGTTTAAACAAATACCCTCATTATAATAAATGAACTAAAATAAATCTGACTTTAGACCAAAGACCAAAGAGCCCTCTCTTACAAACATTACATTAGTACAGTCTTATAGTGTCTGACCTGTTGGTGTTTTAGTTAAGGTTTTGACCAATTTTGACAAAGGCAACACAATCACAAATAGTCTTTGTGGTCCCATCCTTATAGCTCAAAGTGCTGAAGTTAACATGCATAACATAATGGCCACACATTTAGGCTCCCTCACATTATTCCAGATAGATTTTAGAGCGCACCTGTCCTGTGGAAAAGATTGTGATTGGTTAACCAGTTCCTTCCCTCGCTCTAAAACAAAAACCGTTATAACACAACCCACAGCTGACCTCAAAGTAATTTTTTTTCTCAGATGACTTCTGTTACATGAACTACTAACTTAATAATTATCTTATCAGGTAACGCAGCTATAATCTGATCTTTTTATAACGACGCTGCTTTTTCTTACCATCAAAACCCCAAGCCTACTCACACCATGTATTGAAGTCTCCAGTCACCAAACAATGTGAACGTTCCAGTTGAGTACATTTAGCTCACCTTGAGTCAGCCCCCGGCCTTTTTACAGCCCATAAATCTGAACACAAGTGCTCCTAAATAGCTACAGCTCGTTCCTAAACAGCTGCTTTGCTTTTGACAAACTGCAGTCGCGTCTCAGCACATTTTTCTTTCAGCGGCAGCCGAGCTAAACGTCATGTGCTGCTCCCACTGTCAGCCTCTGTATGCTAGATAATGCACGCTCTGTCAGTATCCAAGAAATGCACAGTTTTCCTGAGTACTGCTACAAAAGCCATCTTCTTCTTCGTGTTCTTCTCTGAGGTGAAGTGATGTCACAGGGCCGGAGGAGTTTGTTTTGTTTCCAGGCAACACACTAAACATGGACTGTTAGGTTTATTATGTCAGTAAAAAGGGGCATTGACCAGAGAAGTGACCAGAAAAAAGTCTGTCTCTGGTTTAGTTGGTTTTAAAGGGACACTATCCATTTTTCTTCTGCATTTTGGAGAAATTAGCAACTTAATAGCACGTTGTAGTAGAAGTAATTTGTGGAAAAACAAACCTATATGGCGTATTCTGAAGAATTCAAAGAATGTTCAGACCTTACAGCTTTTGAAATCACATGCTTTCGTACATAAGCTGTACTCATCTCTCATCTCTATTAGGATAAGGGGCACTTCTTGGCTGAGAGCAGAGGTGTCCAAACATTTTTCACTGAGGGCCACATTGTAAAAAAAATCATACTGAGGTGGGCCACTCCCTGGGGCAACCCATTTCACGTCTCCCCTTCAGGTGTATCGTTTTTCGGACCACTTTTATGTTCTGGCATTTTTTTTTTTTTTTTTTTTTTTTTACTTTTCTCCGCTCTATATATATTAAGAGTGTGGTGCCCCCTTCAATATCCGAACATCGTCTGCGGCCCCCTTAACCCTAAATCTTTCTATAATCATTTCTATTGAAAACATTGCAACTCTCTAGGAACTATGAATAGCTCGAAGTGATATATTTTATTCATTTCAAGCTAAATTAAAGTAGAGGCTTTGGGCCCCCCCCCCTGCAGGACTGTTGCAGACCCCAGTAAACCTGAGGGCCACAAGAAATTGCTCTGAGAGCCGCATTTGACCCCTCGGTCCATAGTTTGTTCACCCCAGGGTTAGAGCTTAGCGATAAATCAAATAAATTTGTATTAGGCCCAAACAATCTGAAGCTGCAGCTATCTTCAGAGACTTAAAGAAGAAAATGAGTCATTAGTAACCAGTTTAACAAGTGACCTCAAATTACAAAGAAAAAGATCAAGCTGAACAACTTGCATATTTTGTTTACATGCAAATTAGCCATGAGCTCAACTGCATTTTGTAAAAGTTTGCAATAATTCGTATACAAAATGGCTAAATAACTAGTTCATAGACAAACTATTGTGTTCTCTTGTGTGACTGTTTACCCAAATATTACCCAGAATCCAATACGGGTGGGCAATGTGATATGAAGTTATGATGTCAATGCCAGTTTTCATATTAATAATAAATGAGTATGTACATTGGATTGGCTGTACATTGAATTTGTAGTTAAAAAAGGTTTCTTGAAGCATTAGTTTTCTGTGTGAGACAAAAAATAGAAACAAAGTAAACTAAAATTATTCTAAAATCAAAATTGTGATCTTGGCTTAATAAAAATCATGATATTATATTTGTACCATATCACCCAGAAGCCAATGACTATTAGCATGCAAACCTTTAGCTTATGTAGTGCTGATGTAAATTTAAAAAAAGCTTTATCTACTCGCTGATGTTCTCTACCCAGGCTCTGACATTAAACACATGTGTTCAGTTTGTAGCTTTGTGCTTGAACCTTTTTTACAGATTTTGCCATTTGGTGGCTATTGCTGATAAAATGGTCTCCTCAACAATGTCCGTTTGTGATGATTTTGTGCGGGTGACATTTCTGAAGTTTTAATCCTCTGGTGTTCTGTCCTATCAGATCTCCTGTGTGGTGTTAAGGTGCAGTAGCTGTCAGTCAGTACTTTCTCGGACCATGATAAGACTGGACGCGACAGGGATTTTGGTTCAGTTCTTCCGAGCATGACGTGTGAGTTTGGGTGAGCTCAAAGCCTTGCCGTCAACAGTTCGTCTGGGCCGGGAAGAGACAGGCGCAGGGACGGGTGGAGTCAGACAGACAGATGTAAATGCAGTTTGTCCAGTGAGTTCACTTCAGAAAATAGTTCTGCTGCCCAAGGAACAGTCGTGAGTCATTCTGAAGTGTTCCATCCACTTTATAAGTTTAGTGAGGGACTCGAAGTGAACCGCTGCCAACAGTAATTCTCTTGAAGCTCAGATCTGTGGAAATGTCACCGGATTTTATAGAGCTGTCCAAGTCAGAGCTAAAACTTCATTGACATATCAAATAGGTCTTGGTATGACTTCTATTATCTCGTCTTTCTTGATTTACTTTGAAGCCAATGTAATGTAGTGAAGTAAATGAGCAGGAAGGGAAATAGTAATAATGGAATAGAATATTGGGGATTGTAAGTCAGCCTTGCAACTGTCTGTCCATTGTCCAGAGTGCACCCCACCTAAAGCCCATAATTTCTTGGATAAGCTCCTGTCACCCGCAATCCCTATTTCGTACATTGGTTTTCAAACGGTGGTTCTTACAATAGGTTGAGACCTCTCGTTGTACTTCAGTCTTTTTTAATCTGGATTTGGACCTGGGTTAGGAGAGATTTATAGTTTTGTTTGTCCTACAGTCTTAGGTTAGGTTCTAGTGTAGAGCCAGTTAGCTATTTAGTCCTTTTTTGTGAAATAATACGATTTTTCCAATTTGAACCTTGGTTAGTCCGTATGTTGGCCAATTAATTAACATGGTACATGATGTGAAAGTTTCAGAACGGCTGGAATATTGCAATACTGATATGACATTTCATTCATAAAACAAGCAAACAAGCTCATCTACTATTTTGCTAATGAATATGAATCAAAAGTCATATTTGGCCCAGACTGTTTCTATGTCAATGATGGAAAATCCCAATACCACAATGTTTCTGATGTAAAATAAGTGGGAGAGCCAAAACAGAACATTTTCACATGTGCTCTTACATAACATAAACAGTCATTCAGAAGAATATACCACCACAATGGAGAAAGTAAACAGTTTCTGTAATGAAATCCTGTTTGGGATATGGCAGAAAGGATGTTTGGGTTGGAGCTCAATCAGAATCACTTAAATACAGCCAATTGGAAATGGAAAATGACAGTGCCCTTTCAAGGACATTTTGGGGGAGATTTGAAAATGGCAGCAAAACCGGCCTCAGCGGAGCACACATCACAGACACTGTGTCTAGTTTATTGTTACAATAAATTGAACCAGTATCTCAGGTTAATGAAATGGTTACATCATGGTTACATCTCTTCTACTGTGGTACAAGCCTATAAGTTTTGCCACATTTAGAAAAAGTTTAAAGTCAGCCACTGTTCAGGAGGCAGTGTCTTTTGAACGATTTTACTAAAACCAAATACAAAAGCCATGAATGAGTGAAAACAATTGGCATTGGTCCACTAATTGTACTGCTGTTGGCTCAATTCCCTGGCCAATCAGTTTGTAGTGTACCTGGGCTAGACACCCAATCTAAATATATGAATATCTTGGTGTGAGCGGTATTTGATGTTGGTCTTTGGTGCGATATGGCTGCCACATGTCTGTCAGGTTGGCCCAGGGCAATTGTGACAAACAGAGATAGCTTAGTGCAGCACCAATGGACTGAGCCTTATGTAACCGTTATATGTACAGTAGTACAGTATGACGAGTACAACCTCTGTATTTTTTTTCTTGGTTGCTGTGTCATGCTTCTTAACTTTTTAAATTGGCTCTCACACTTCCCATGCAAATAGAAAGAAGCACCTAAGTTATTCTAACCCTCTCCTGTCTCCCTCAGGTGAGTGTATTGACAACCCTTGAGCGGCGATTCAACCTGCAGAGCGCCGATGTAGGGGTCATCGCCAGCAGCTTCGAGATCGGGAACCTGGCCCTTATCCTGTTCGTCAGTTACTTTGGGGCCAAAGCTCACCGGCCCCGGCTGATTGGCTGCGGGGGCATCGTCATGGCGCTGGGGGCCCTGCTCTCGGCCCTCCCGGAGTTCCTCACTAACCAGTACGAGATCGGCAAGATGTGGCGGACAGACGTGGGCCGAGAGGTGTGTTCTAACGCCACCAGTAGACAGGCCCAGGAGGGGGAGGACGCAGTGTGCCAAAACAAGACCAACACCAACTTTATGTACTTGCTGCTGATCGGGGCACAGGTTCTGCTGGGGATAGGGGCCACACCGGTGCAGCCTCTCGGGGTGTCTTATATCGACGACCATGTCCGGAAGAAGGACTCGTCCCTTTATATAGGTATGTTTTTTTTTGTTTTGTTTTGTTTACTGGACCCTGTTGACGGGGGAAGTAAAAACATATTAGCACTTCACTATGGCAACTATTAGTGGGTGGAATATATATTCGGCTGTAAGTGAACATTTTGTCCTCCAAGCTGCTGTGTTAGAACTAGCAGCAGTAAATGTGCACGTTTGTCAAGAACCAAATTGTAATGGCTAGATGACTGGTTAAAGGCATCTCCAAAACTCCAGCTCTTGTGGTGTGTTACTGGTCTGCAGTGGTCAATATCTATCAAAAGTGGTCCCACGAAGGAACAATGGTGAACTAGCGACCGAGGATGGATGTGGAAAAAGAATGCTGTGAAACAAATGGCTCAACAAGGAAGCTATAATCTCACATTCGTACAACAGCAAAACCATGTCAATATTTAATTTATAAATGCATTCACAAATGTTTAAGGTATTCAAAATCTATTGCCATCCAAATGTATTGTGAAACTTTAAACTGACTAGTACAGCATGATTGCCCTGTTTGCAATATAACGGTTTATCATCCTCAAGGGGAAACTCAAATATCAGTAGTCATATCATCTTTGCATAGTTCAACAGCAACATTGCAGCTTATTTCCCAGGACATCAAAGCTTGTATAGTGAAGCGTATAAAGTGCAACCTTCATCAGGCCAGGTGCAGTGTTAGAACAGCCTGACTCCACACATTCACTGTATATACCCGCTATGTGCTGCTAATGTTGTCCACAGCTAAACATTAAGTGCCAGGTGAGCAGAACCAAGCTTCTTAATCTCCATTACTGCGTAGAAAGGGCAGAATACTGGTTCATCGGCTTCTCTCAATCCCCTCTCTCAGAGATCTCAAAGGCGAGGCACTGCTGAGGTGGCGGCCAGGTTTTAAAGGTGCTTTGTGTGCACATTCCACATACATGATCATTTAGAGGCCCGCTGTGGCTGTTGCCAAATAACAGGCATACCAAGATTAGCCCATTAGGCTGATGACTCTTAAGTAAGGTTTGTTTAGTCACCACCTCAGCAAAATGTTTAAAGGCTCTCCAAGTCTTTAACAACGGAGGTAGTTTCCCATATGAAGACATCCAGTTGACTGTTAATTGTTTTATATACATTTATTTATATTTAATTATTATATTCCAATGGCTACACATGTGGTGTGGTGATTGTTTTAGGTTCTTTATCAGTCTGTGCATATACAGAGTTAGCATGACACCACCGTTGTGTGACTGTGGATTGAATCAGTGATGACAAACACGGACCGCCTCACATTCATTTACTACTAAGACTACACATTTGACTATTTTACTATGACACATTGTCAGGTACTGTCAGTTCTACTAAAACCTTTCTATATGATTGAATTTACACATTTCACCTATTCCCCAAACGTAATCTTCCCGCCTCATGCCAAAATCTAGAAAACAAAAATCTAGATGCCACTATGCGAGGGAGATGACCATGCGCCACCTCAAATCTCAGTATAATCCTGGTAATAGTGTGTTGTGACAGTGTCTTGTGTGTCATTTGTGAACCACACGGGCGCCGGAGCCTTTGATGCAGTACATGTAAGTGTGTTATCAGCCCGAACCAGAGACAATAGCAGTCGGCTGGAGGATGACTTCACGCTGTAGTCTTTCTGACATCGATAGACATGTGAGCTAAGAACAAAGCCATGCTGTGATTGCAAACCTTACTGTATTTCCTAATTTGCCAGCAAAGTAAGAGTTTGATGGATTTCAAATATAGAAAGATCTGGAAATTCCCTGGCCATTTTAATGTACCTAATAAAGTGTTCTGCTGCTTGTTGCCCTCCTGTTTCATGTTTTGTCATCTTGTGTGTCCAGAGATCTGCAGACCTTGACGTAGTGAGAGGTTATTTGTTTTTATTATCTCAAACCAGTCTCTGTGTAAAAATGCCTTTTGGATGCCAGAGGTCACTCATTGTTTTCTTTTGTCTTGAACAAATCACTATCAAATCAATATCTCTAAAATGGAAAATAAAACCTATGTATTACTCACTATACTCACAATATCACTGTGGCATGACCATTTAAAATTCACCTAAAAGTCATATATCCCTAACGTTTTGTGACTAGTGCTTGGGGTTAACTAAATCCACTGGGTTCATGCAATGTTCCCAAAAGCAGCAACATGCCAGCCTAATAAAGTGGCCAGTGAGGGTATTTGCATTTGCTGCATTTTTCAGCCCTGGCATCAAAACTTGTACAAACAAAAGGCCAGTGACATCCAGGCGCTTCTGTTTTGGCCCGCAGTGGGTCGCGGACCTCCGCCGGCATGAGTTTGGCAGAGGTTTGGTTCAAATGTGTGCTTCTGTGCTGTTTTGATAAGGCCGTGCAGGCGTGGAAACAATGTTGTATTTGAGAGCCTCTCAGCTGATGGGCCTAATCCTTGTGCTTCGGCCCGGTCATGTGCCCCCTCCCACTGCATGAATGAGCAGATTGTCTCCACTCTGAGCCATTTCCTTCACATACCACTAATGTCTTTGGATTATTCATGAGCGCACGTCAGCAATTTCACATAAAGACACACTGTTTGGCCAACAAATGTTTTCTGTAGGATTCCATATATTATCTCTGTAAGCACAGCTGGGCCTACGCATGAGATTGCAATATGCTATGTATGCGTGCTACAGAAGTGGCTTGGTATTCAGTGCTTTGTAAATGTAGTTTTTGAATCCAAAGAAAGGCAGTGGCTCAGATGGTGAGTCAGTTGCCCACTAACCTTAAGGTTGGTGGTTCCCTTCTCCAACAAGTGAATACTGCCATGTTGTTGGGCAAGACGCACCATCCACCTTGCCTCCAATGCTTATGAATGTTAAAGTTAGGGTTTACTTTATTGTCTCCAATTTATCCTCTGCATTTGACTTACCCTTCAACACCGCTGGGGCAACCTTTCAGGAGCAGTGGGTGATAGCGTGGCACCTGGGAAGACATGCAACCACTAAAAGGCACATTGCCCAGTCTGGGAATTGTACCTTAGACCTTCTTGCTGTGTTCTTACCACTTAGCCATGTTGATTGTGCCATTGTGATTGTGGTGGTGTATGTGTTTGATAGTGAGTCACAAAGGCTGCTGTTATGTTATGGTTGCCCCATGTTTGTCAGCCAGTTTCACGGCAGCTGTGGTTACTGAGGTTGCATACCACCACTAGTGTTTTAGTGTGTTTTTGTTAATATTCAACTCATTTATTAAGCACCCTTGGTCCCTTGAAAAGTGCACTATAGTAAATCCAAACCATTATTATTAAATCGGTGAAACAACGATATTATGGAATCACGTCGGTCCACAGATTGTAAGTGTGAACGTGATAACTCAAAAACCAATTGCCGGATCAATTTCATCTTTTGCACACTGGTACATATTATGAAGACGCAGAACTGTATTGAGTTTGGTACTTCTACGATTAATGACAAATACATAATTAACAAATTAATGCTTTGATGCACATTTATTGAGCCAATAATCCTGCTGAACATAAACATAATCGTGTGAATTTTGTCACAGTGATCTGGGCAATTGTGTATTTAATGTACAAATTGTGCAAATTACAGAGGTCAAATAAAGAATGCCTCTATAGCGCTCCCATGTTTATGACCCCTATGGGACTCACTTACTTTGGCAGAGAGCAATGAAACAGTGATTCTCCACAGTGTACCCAACATAAAATGTTATTATGGCCCCACCCTACAACAAACAGGAAGTCAGCCATTTTGGATTGAAAATGGGAAGTCAAGTATATTTTACAGCCTCTAACTTGCACATACGTTGCCCAATCAGGCTCAAACCTGAAACATCGAATTATCCCCCAGCCCTGAACACATCTGACCAATATGATGGCAGTTACCTCTATAGCGCCCCCTATAGACTGAAAGAAGAATGTAGTTTTAGGGAAATTTACTAAATTTGGCAAAAACATTCTTCACAAACATCCAGACAAATCAAAAAAGTCAAATAGACCCTTCCCATGTTTGTCATGGTTTGGGGGCGGGGCCTCTTAATTGCGCATTAACAATATTAAAACCCTTAGAAATCACACAATGTCTGATTAAGAAGCCCGTTTGTGCCAGTTGTGGCAGACGTATGGGGCGTATCGCTGATATACACCTTGCTGTGGGGGACGACAGTGTAGACCTAGTTTGGTCTTGGTTTTATTATGTGGGTCAGTACTTGGGACACCGATATTTTCTGGGGCAGTAGTTTGTGTGAAAAGTTTGAGAACCACTGATCTAGGCCTAAGAAGTAAATAAATCTATACTGGACAGAACAAAAAAAAACGAGATAAATATTCTGAATTTGTGTCATTTTGTGGTGATGTAATTTTTCCTTTAACAATAATATTTTGTGTATGTAGGAAAATGATGGATTCGGGCCAGCTGGACTTTTTCCAGCACAGCACACTCTGCACCAACACTTGCCGGAGCACCAAGTTTGACCTTTTAATCAACAATACGCGGTTCCCTCCTGATGGGACCGGGCTCACCACGCCAACATCTGCCCAAGGTAACAGCAGCACAGGTGTCATGTTTAATGGTGGCTTGTATTATACGTTATTCTTCCAAATGTATCTCACAAACAAGTCGACATTCGCAAAATAAGAAACACAGTTTTATTATGTATTATATATAATACATATATCTATTTCATTTTTGTGAAATATGCTATATTATCAATTACGATACATGGAAATATATCGGAATATCAATATTTTGGCCTACCCCTTGTAGATACATTTGTAGAAGAATCCAGCTTGAATATCAGCACTTTTAAGTAACACAAGTAGATTGAAACATGTACACAAGAATTACATTAATAAATAATAAAGTTCCTTATGATTATGTAACCTGTAAACAAATGAGCATGTGTGTCTTCAGGTCAGGTAGTTCTAGGTAATGGAGGCTCTGGAGCTGATGGACAGACAGATGGTGTGGGTACAAAGCTGGACTGGAGCTTAGGCTCTCTGGACACCCCAGGAGAGCAGGAGACACCCTGTGAGATCTCAGGTATGTCCAGGCTTACATGTATAATTTTATCAAACACAAATAATACAAAACAATTGAACTAATTGAACTAGGCCAACATGAAAGGAGACATTGTCTGTATGAGACATACACAGACAGACAACCATTCACACTCACATTCAACAATTTTTTGATTGATCAATTTTCAATGTCTTTTGGCGGTGAGAGGAAGCCAGACTACCCACTGTAACATGTGGAGGACATGCAGACTCCACCCAGTGCTCATAGTCAGCCGGTGATCGAACCCACAAACTATAATAAAAAGGGCTTTAAACACTTCTTTGGATGGTGGGAGGAAGCCAGTGAGAAGAGAGAACCCACAGTAACAAAGGGAGGACATGCAGACTCTACTAAAATGAATGAAAAACGCAGTGGTTCTGGGAAAGCGGTTGGTGAATGGCTGAGAGATGGTACTTGGTAATTGATGACATCCAGAGACGACTCTAATGCCTGTTTGTGTATTTAACAGAGGACACACTGAACTTCTGGAAGGGCATAGCTGACGTGGGGTTGCTGGGAGAAGTGGTGACCAACATCAACACTGAGCTGTTAGCACTGCTCAACGGTGTGCAGCAGCGCAGTGAGCCAGGCACAATACAGGACACAGGTACCAATGCTCACACCAAGATCTATTATATATGTATACCCCAGAAAGGTAAAACTGCTGTGGCAAACCATGATTCTATCTTTGGGTGAGTGGCTGTAGGGCAGTAGCCTGGCATTTCTCACTGCCCCCTTGACAGTAGAAGTGGAATTTCTCACTCTTTGATTTTGATATAAAAAAAGGCAAACGAGTTGTCTAAAGAAAATACTGAAAATCCTCATGTATGGAAACTTTTGAGCTTGTAGCTGTAGTCTTGAGGTTTCCTAAAATAAGAAATTACAAAAATGATCATATGTTGTTTGTAAACTTCACGGTTACGCCTAATTCACACTGACTGCGGTACGGATACAGAACGGGCACCGCAGAAGCTTTAACGGACAAACAACGACTGAAGTCTGAGCTCATACCAGCTGCTGCTGTACGTGTCCGGATCCGGAGCTGTGGAAGAAATAGGCAAGGAGTCTATTTTTTCTGGACTCTGTGGCTTCACATACACACACAGGCTTCACATACACACACAGGCTTCACATACACACAGGCTTCATATACACACACAGGCTTCACATACACACACAGGCTTCACATACACACACAGGCTTTACATACACACAGGCTTCACATACACACACAGGCTTCACATACACACACAGGCTTCACATACACA
>JAVQKC010173257.1:0-13941 GCA_036025475.1 Philypnodon macrostomus
GATTAGACCTGTTATGACTAGACCTGTTATGACTAGACCCATTATAACTAGACCTGTTATGACTAGACCTATTATAACTAGACCTATTATAACTAGACATGTTATGATTAGACCTGTTATGACTAGACCCATTATAACTAGACCTGTTATGACTAGACCTATTATAACTAGACCTATTATAACTAGACCTGTTATGACTAGACCTATTATAACTAGACCTGTTATGACTAGATCTGTTATGACTAGACCCATTATAACTAGACCTGTTATGACTAGACCTATTATGATTACACCTGTTATGACTAGACCTGTTATGACTAGACCTGTTATGACTAGACCCATTATAACTAGACCTGTTATGACTAGACCTGTTATGACTAGACCTGTTATGACTAGACCTGTTATGACTAGACCTGTTATAACTAGACCTGTTATGTCTAGACCTGTTATGACTAGACCTTTTATAACTAGGCCTGTTATGACTAGACCTTTTATAACTAGGCCTGTTATGACTAGACCTATTATAACTAGACCTGTTATGACTTAACCTGTTATGACTTGACCTGTTATGACTAGACCTTTTATGACTAGACCTTTTATGACTAGACCTTTTTATGACTAGACCTGTTATGACTAGACCCGTTATAACTAGACCCGTTATGACTAGACCTGTTATGACTAGACCTGTTATGACTAGACCTGTTATGACTTGACCTGTTATGACTTGACCTGTTATGACTTGACCTGTTATGACTTGACCTGTTATGACTTGACCTGTTATGACTAGACCTTTTATGACTAGACCTTTTTATGACTAGACCTTTTTATGACTAGACCTTTTTATGACTAGACCCGTTATAACTAGACCTGTTATGACTAGACCTGTTATGACTTGACCTGTTATGACTTGACCTGTTATGACTTGACCTGTTATGACTAGACCCATTATAACTAGACCTGTTACTTATTTTTTACAAGAAACATTTCACAGCTTTACTTCATGGAAAAAAGTCTCTAGCAGTTTGACCCTGAGTTTCCTGTGAGATTGACACAGTAATAATAGAGTGAATAAGGAAGATAAGACTCTCTTTTGTGTCCTCTTCCTCTTTGAGGACAGAGTTTACTGGAGCCTAGAGAATAAGTCATTTTTACAAAAAGACATTATTAAGAACTCACATTCCTGTAGACTGGGCTCATTGACATCTGTAGTAGACAGTCTGTCTGACCAACACAAACATAGTAGGTGTAGCGCTCGTTCTCTTCAGCATTTGTTTAAAATGGGTTAAAATATCTGTATGTTGAGTAATGAACGCCTCAACATTTACAGAATGACTTACCCAAAATCAATGAAACACCTGTGCAGTTAGTGTGCAGTTAGTGTACAGTGTGAAAATGATTGACAGTATTTGTACTGAACTGTACTGCTTCAAGGTAAAACAAAGTATTTCAATATTGTTTATCTTCATAACATAGCCCCCATTCATCTTTACTGGGTGAATGATGTGTGTCCTCTGTAATTAGAGCTTTCAAATGCTTAAGTTAGATTAGAAGCATTTCATCTTTGTCTACCTTCAAGTTAGCCAGACACTTAATAACCAAAACTATTCTACTTGATTCTTTACTTATTGCTCAACTGCGCCGGTCCATGTAAATGCCCCAATGTTAGCACATTTGGGGCAGTCCTTCTGCACCAGAGGCCTTGGGCTGAATTGAGACATAACAAAGTTGTGTGTGAAGATGTATTTGCTAACATTTAAACCCCACTTAATTCACAGAACAGGCATGACCACTTTAGGTCAAATAAGACCACCTTTTGATACAGTAAATTTGTAGTTTGTAGTGGTCTTTATAAGTAATTATTGTATATTTCATTGTTTCCATGATATTGAAGTTAAAATGTTAGTCTCCCACTATGATGGCAGTCTGAATGCTGTGGTTAAAAAATGTCCACACAAACTGTAATGACTGCGAGTTCTAGGCTGACCGCCAGCATCTCTGTAATAGTAAACCAGGAGTCTCAGATGTTGTACAGTAAGGAAAGTAGGGAAACTTCAACATAATATGAATGATAAACAGCCAGTACATACAGTTAGCATGCACCAGGCTACAACAAAGATCATTTAGTTTTAACTAACATTTTTAACTACACCTATTTACATTTTTGTTCTATTATCAAATTTACAATATGTTCAGTTGCTGAGTGAGTGTGCAGTTTAAAGGAAGACATTGTAACCACATAAGCAACTTAGAGAAAAAAGTACTTAACAAACAGGAAGAGTTTGTTAAGCTGACTGAGGTAGGCTCACATAAAACAGCTGCTACCATGTCATATCTAAACAAAAATCTAAAACACTTTCTATTGCATGACCCTAATTCTATCTGTTAGTGCCTGTATGCATAGATCTGTAAAACTTTAATATGAGAAGCTAACTGACTTCTTACATCTTCCTCTCTTGTTGCAGGTGGTACGTCTTTGTCAAAACCCCAAGCTGGCTTTGAAGAACAGCCCTCCTTACATCCTTGATCTGCTACCAGACACCTACCAGCATCTGCGTACCATTTTATCACGCTACGAGGGCAAAATGGAGACTTTGGGGGACAATGAGTACTTCCGGGTCTTCATGGAGAACCTAACCAAGAAGACCAAGCAGACCATCAGCTTGTTCAAAGAGGGCAAGGAGCGCATGTATGAAGAAAACTCACAGCCCAGGTAAGATGCATGCATAGCTGGTGGAGTATTCTTAAAACAAAAAAGGGGAGCGAGGTGTTGTGGTTTGAGCATGTGAGCGTTTGCGGTCAGGATGGTGCTCGATATACAGCTGCCTGCTTACTTGTCATTTCTTTTGATGGCTTCTTAAGAATTTTCTTGTTTGCTCACTTCATCAACGTCAGTGTCTGTAAAAATCAAGTGGTTAAAAATGATGGCCCCAGCTATATAAAGTATAACTAACATAAGTAAAAAACAATAATAATTTGAGACCATATTAAATATCCTGATACAAGATTCCTTTGGAACACCTACTGGGCACTGTTGCTGGCACAGTCACAGTCTGGTTTTAGGAAGTGTTCAGAGAGAAATGGTTATAAATTTGATTTGTTGATTGTTGCAATCACTTTATTTGGCCATTGGTCCAGCTCTATCTTTTTAATGTTGGTGCTTAACACAAACAAATGCATAGACTTGGAAAAATAAATGTGCCTTTGTTTTCTTTTATACCTATAACATTTTAAATTAACTTAGTGCTAGATACCACCCCATTCTAATGCACACCATTCAGAGAACTTATCTTGTTTATCAAATAATTATTGCCTCTGCGTAAAGGACAGTAAGGGCCAGAAAAACGGACAATTTAATACATAATAATCTAAAAATTGCTGCCTGTTTTCTGTTTTAACTAACTGACATTAAACACTCTTTACACATCCTCATCTCATTTCTTAGTTCCTCCTTTATTTTAGCTTCCATAATTGGTTCTTTCAGCCCTGTGAATGCAAACACACAGAAGAGGAAGTCTAAATCTAAACCAGCCCTGTGCTCTAGCTGATAACACTGGCCTGTTACACTGTAGCTTTTTTAACCAGTTTTTTTCTTAAATTAAATTTCATCATAACTTTATTGCTGCTCAAAGACATTCCTGCTGGAGGCTGAGGAAACACACACACACACACACACACACAGAGCATCTAAGCTTTTTGCACAAAGACGACTATTGTCTGTCGTGGAGAAGGCAGTGGCGGTGACACTAACCAATGGGTATCAGCCCACTTGAGAATGCTACACAGCCGACCAATGACGTGGCTCCAATAAACAGCCTTGTGTGTGGTTAGAATGCAGCTGAGCTCAGCACATGGCTCAGCCCAGGAGTTAAGGATAAAAATGACTTGTAATTGGCACTGCTAAAACTCTGAGCATGTTGTAAAAGTTGACGAGTTGACTTCAACACAGACCCCAAACATACAACAAGTAATGTGTTTCTGAACTGATCATTGTCACGTATGCCGTAACCTATGGGCTTTAGGCGGGACAATGGCCAGTTATCCTCATGGGCAGATTTACAAACACCATGACCATAATGTGGATTGTATGTTGTATTACATGTTCAACTAGAAAGCACTCGGAGAGTGCAGACCTCCAGACTTGTCTTTCTTTGTTCAAAATCATTAAAATCATCTTAATTACCGGATGGACGAATGCTACCGAAAACATTACCTCCTCGGCGGAGGTAATTAAGTACTAAGCAAAACTAAATAAAGATAATTTATTTATTGGCTTGATAGCTTTTAAAGTAAAGATGCATAGATAAAAAGTTGACTGTTCAAAACATACAACTTGAGCAACACACATTTTAGTACTTTTTTAGTTCTCTCGACCAAAGCATATATTTCACTTAATGATGCTCTTTTAGTTCAAAGGAATCCGACTGTCATTTCAGTTCACAGTACGGCGTGGGTGGCTGTGCTGTGTACTCAACTATAATTTGGAAGTGACTTCTCCACTATGCCAAGAGATTTAAACCTTAATGTAGGGTCTCCATTTCAATTTGACAAGGATTAGTTTTAAAGTCACAGTGGAGCAATGTATGTTTGTTATTTGAAAAGTCTGTTAAATGCTTAATATTATGTGGTTTTGTTGACTTTTGTTGACAGTAAAAAGGCTATAATAATTACAAATCTAACAGTTGAATTGATCAGTAATACAGTCACACATCAAGCACTTCCTCCATGTTTTTTCACTCACTTCACTTCCTTTTCTTGTTTTGAACTGTTTTGGCAGATATTTAAAAAAATAATAATCTAATTGTATTATTTTTGGAAGTGCCCCATAAGTCACTAGTTTCATTTTCAACAAGGATATGGAGACGCATGTGTGGTTTAATCTTAAAATGGCAGTGGGACTTTGTTGTCATCCTGTTTTGTGCAAAATGGATAAATTGTAATTCAGTAAGTAACATGTGCTTATAAACCATTCACTTAAGCATTTCTACAAAAATGTGTCTGTAATCTCTGCAATTTGGAGAGTTTTCTTTGTTTTGACTATGTTGTATTCTTATTGGCTGTTACCTCAGTTGCTTAGCTGTCAAACATACAGCTTGCATATACTGAAGGCACTTAAACACAAAACAGTTAATATTGGTTGTAAAGCGTTCACACAATAGAAAAATGCATTCCAGACATGCTTCAGTTGTATTACAGCGAAGATCAGCATCCTTAGCTAGTCAATATTCACAGATTAACTTTCTGGGTTAGGCTACATTGCATCTATGGCTGCTAGCATGTAGCTTATTGTCAATTCATCATTGTACTTTTCATCCAAATCCTGAATCTACTGGGAGTTGTGGGTGACTGAAGCCTATCCCAGCAAATATGTATCTGACAAACAGCTCACACTCACATGTGGTCCTACAACCTCCCTGAGGCTTTGACCATTTACTATTGTATCTCTATGTAGCAAGCAACTGAAAATATTTGCAGAACCACCTCCAGTGGTCTAGTGCAGACCATATGGCTCAAACCTGTTGCAAGGCTAAGGAGGCCTGCATGGTTTTCATTATTATACAAGTACTGTATGTGGTCTTAATAATGCAAATGTCACCGGCACACATATTTTATAGTCAGTTAAATTTGACTTCCCATTTTACATGTCTCATGATAAAGGTTAGGTGAAGTGATGAGCCAGTGAGTCTATATTGTGTATCTAATCAAGCTGCTGCAGAGTCATAAATGAAATGAGCCCAAATATACATACAGTTTACATTTGGCATATGCAGCCATAGGATTTTTATAATGGTGTGTATGAAACATGGACCAACATGTTTTTTTAATCTGTTATATGACCTTTATAAACCGCTATTTTGGTTGTTATCTCAGTGAAATCATAAATGGGTTTTAGTAAACAAAGTGTTTCCTTTGTAAGTGATGCCACAGCAGGGAGCTTTGGCGCGTTAGGTGCTTGCAACAGAGCTGAGAAGAGAAAGGGAAGCGTTTCATGATGAGCCTAGCAGCTAACAGTCTTGTAGCGATGGTATAAAAAGTGCAGCTCCCACTTCAGAGGCTGCAAGTAATTCAGCTTCAACTTCTTTTTGCCTGCTCTTCTAGCTTCAAGCTCTCGGCACACGTTCTCATCCTCGAAATAGAAATAGCAGAGCATCATCATGGTTATTTATGTCACCGCAGACACCTCATGTAGTCCTCACACTATTAGATTATGGTGATTAGTATGATGCAACTCGTTAGCGCCATTGCTCAGTAGGGTCTAGGCCCTTGCTGTTTTTCCACTGGCAGATAACTGAGACACAGATAAAGTAACCAACATAAAGCTTGTTTATAGTGTAAGTGTATAAAAAGATTAGCCTTCTGACTGAGGTTTTTGTTACATCCGTGCAAATGTTATAGGCAATTTTGAAGACATGCTGTTGGGTGAACAGTACAATAAGCATTTGATTTAGTTTTACTCAAAATACAAATTGCACAGAGAGTTTACAAAGAAATATTTGATTACATTTTTGAAGGGCAGATGGGTTCTTCCCACCACTTAAGCAGTAGTTGTAGGCTGCTCACATCATTCTGTCTGTTCATAGCTATTCCAGACATACTCAGATGTTGAGATCAGGTTTATTGACAAAAAAAAAAAAACATCCAAGTCCAATATTGAAACCATTGCTACTTCACTGGCATTTCTTGACCTTTTTCTAAAACACTGATCAGTTGTTGTATGTTAAGAGGAAATATGTGATCAATGGGCGCTAAATTGAATCGGATTTTGTTGCTTGCAACTTTTTTCCGTGAGGGAGCTGACCATAATGTCTGTTTCCTAAGCATCTGCAGTATACATTTATATAAGTGTAGACCAGAACAAAATGGGTAGATCAACTATTTCTATTGACTCACTTTCTGTAAAGGCCACTGCATGAATTTGTAATATAAACTTCCTATGTCCAAAAGGTCTGAGAATTTGTCTCTGCACCATTGACCTTTTTGGAAAATAAGAATTACTTATAATAAAAAAAACGTTTGAGCCTCGGTTTATGTTTGATCAGCATTTCCCATTTCTGCGTGATGATATTCCAGCTACCTGTGCCCGTTCAGACAGGCTCTGGTTCTGTAAGGTCGGCCGCGCTGGCTGTGCCGTGGTGCATTAGCGCAGTGCGGTGCTGGCCGGCGAGCTGCGGTACTTTATCACAGCCAGCAGGAAACAGGAAGGGAGCAGCCAGCTGCAGGGTCAGAGGTCAGTCTATAGCATGAGGGGGAGGGTGGACAAAAAACTAGTGTTCTCCAAAGGGTTTGGCCTGTGACTGTAGTGGAGATAAAGAGAGGGCTAGGAAGACTATGTACCGTGACTCCCGTGTCTCTCCATATATATAGAATAAGTTGCAAAAGTAAAAAAAATGCGTCACCAAAAGGAAAAAAACATGTATAAATCGCATTTATTTAGAAATGTATTTAACGAAATCCAAGACCAAGAACAGACATTTAATCTGGAAAGGCAAATTATTCAACGAACTTTAGGGGCTTACACCTGCACAGATGTTTACAGACGGAAACGTAAGAAAGAAATGAGTGAAGCAGATCTCAAGATGGTTTATGATGCTCTACCCTCTGTTAGAAACATGGCATATTAAAAAAAAATTAATAGATTAGTTACAGATTAACCTAAATGCGCAAACTGCGATAGTATTGTGGTCAGTTGGCTCAAAAATGACTAACTACAGGACCTGGACTATCCTATTGCATTAGTTTACTTTATGCACAATAATAGAATTGTTCATCAAATCACAAGCAGTATGTTTAGTAAATGTATAAAGACAGGTGCAGACAGGTATGATGAAGTTGAATGATATTTGTCCTGCACCTGTCCAGTTACAGCTTGAGACTTATTACTAACTATCCTCTAAAGTCAGAGAGTGTCTGAAGACATATCCACATTAGAAATGGTACGTTTCAGGAAAGGAATTTATAAGCCTAAAGTACTAAGTAGCTGCATGAATGTTTCATGTTCAGAGAAGAGGGAAGTGGTTAAGTGGATTCACAAGATGCTAAATGAACCTAGATGTGGAAATGTAGTGGCATCGTTTGAGCGACGAGAGATTTATTCTGCACATAAACTTTGAAAAGGGGAACTCTTCATGTGATTATGGGCTAGTTCAAACAAAGAGGCTGGTGGATGTGCAGTTTGCCACTGTAGCTTTAAGGCTTGCTGAAAAGGCCAGCAGAGCCAGGAAGCAGAAGAAATCCACAAGGACACCCCACTGAGATGAAACCTGCTAAAAAAAACACTCAGTAAAGCAGTGTCACAAACCTCTGCCTTTGCTGAGATACACGTGACTACACCCGCATGAACCCGTCACAGAAGTGCCCGGGATTGTGCAGCTTTCATTTCCATATTGCATCATTGACAAGAGTTACCCTAGCTTCAAAGTCAGCCTCTGCATTGGCTCTAGGACACTGCTGTTGACTTTAAGTGGGGAGAGCAGTTCAAAAGATTAGAAACACTGCTACAACTGTTTAGGATTATGAATAGATGCACTGTTAAACAAGTAACATCAGTATCATTTTAATCTATTGTATCATTGATAATAAACTGCACAATATTGTTTAGAGTACATAGTTGTGATTGTATTGTATTCTGGCTGAGGTAAACTAACATTCTACCAAACACCAGTATGTTTTGGCACACTCCCTGCATACACTAATCACATTCATCCATCTTCAGTCACTGTCCTCTGCTCATTCACCCTCTCCTCTGTGCTCGTGCCTCTCATAGGGCTGCTAGTGTAGTGAGGGCAGCTGCAGAGAGCCACGCCGTCTCTCCCGTGCATGTCAATTTACCCTGGCCAACAGCACGGCACAATCTCCCTCTGTGCTGGCTCATAAATCATGGCTTTCTCAGCACTTCACTTCTGATGCAGAGATGGGCTGCGGGATTACAGTCACATGGGCCACTTCCTCTTCCTAGTTTTGTCTGTTTCCTAATTAAATTTTTTTTATATATAATTTTTATATACTGCTTTTAGTCTGACCACTCATGAACCACACTTATCCACCAGCTGCAACAGAGCTACTCTAATGATTGCTTTTGCTTTAGGTTCTTTCAGCCACTCCAAGTCCATTATTATTTCAGTATTGTGAAGATGCCAGCATGCATGATGCTCTGTCACTTCAGCCCTCTAGTCTGCTGTCAACTACCACCCATCACGCTGATACATATTTTAGTGACGGTACCTCCTGTTATTATTGCATGTTTACAGACATGTTTATTTCATAAGTTGAGACTGTTGACTCACTTGGCTTGTGCAGCTGTACACCAGAAAATAAGAGTCAGAGTTGACTTGTAGAAAAAATATTATTGTCAAATGTCATTTTTTATTTGTATCTGGATCACTGCATGGTTATACTTTTAGCAGTGTTTTTAACATTGTGACATCAACCCTTTGACCCTTGGTTCTGCTCATCACTGAGCCTGAATCATGAAAGCTATTAACCTTAATGCATGTTTTCAAATCTACAGTACTGTAGAATGTTTGATTAAATTAATACAAATAATAATCTATCTCTGAAAGTTTTTTAACCTCTACATCTCTCACCTTCACAGGCGAAACCTGACCAAGCTGTCGCTGATCTTCAGCCATATGCTGGCTGAGCTGAAGGCCATCTTCCCTAACGGCCTGTTTCAGGGTGATAACTTCCGCATCACCAAGGCAGATGCTGCAGAGTTTTGGAGACGTGCCTTTGGGGACAAGTGAGTTGTTATTTCAGACTGGGCACTCGCAGGGATCCACCCTTACTGTGTGTCTGCCAGAAAAATGAGCTGAACTTGCTCCTATCATTTTAGAGGCTATTTCATCTGGGACTGACAGTGAGGCATGCATGGCCTTATGAGGCACCTTTGGCCTTTATTGACCTGTTAACTGTTAATCCCACTTCTGCTTAGAAAAACATGCATTGTGAATTCCTTTTATTAAGTTTTTTATCTGCTCTGTATTTTGTAATCTAGGACCATCGTGCCTTGGAAGGTGTTCCGTCAGTCTCTGCATGAGTTTCATCCCATCAGCTCTGGTTTAGAGGCCATGGCTCTGAAGTCCACAATAGACCTCACCTGCAATGACTACATCTCAGTGTTCGAGTTTGACATCTTCACCAGGCTCTTCCAGGTTAGAAGCATTTTAGCTGGACCCCAAATTGCAACCTGAATTAAACACATAAAGGACTAATAAAGTGTTGTTTTTTTGCAATAACCCTTTCCTTGATATAGCAATATAAATATAAGGACAAACTAGGGCACTGTTGTTGATACTGACATACATTACATTTGACTTTTTGCAACTGTGTTTGATTCATATAAGCTCCTCGAATTTAGATTTTCAATCATACACAAAATTCAGTATGAAATGCCATAATTGTGCAGTTATAATAATGCAGGTGTTCTCACTGTGGATTAGCACAGAATATGATTGCAAGAGAAAGTAGGGCAGAAACAGACTAGAAGCAGTTGATCAGGTTTTATCTTCTATTAAAAAACTGCGCAGACATGTGAATTATCACAACTCAAACTGGGAACAGGAAGTGAGCTTTTGGTTATGTTCTGTTTTGACATGGCCTGTTCTATGAGGCTGAAGATACAATCAGTTTTAAGATGTTACTATGTAGGGCTTTTTCTGCTTTCTAAAAAGAGCTATGTTGTGGCTATTTAACTGCAGAGTCTAACCCGTCACGTTTTACGAAACACCCATGGCATTCATAATCAGTGGTCTGTACTTCCTTTCACACGTCAACACAACCTCCTACACACTAACCAGTAATAATCTTTAATGTACTCATGTTACCTGTAATAATAATTACATATACATTTCAGTGTTTACATT
Organism: Philypnodon macrostomus; assembly: GCA_036025475.1. Taxonomy (NCBI): domain Eukaryota; kingdom Metazoa; phylum Chordata; class Actinopteri; order Gobiiformes; family Eleotridae; genus Philypnodon; species Philypnodon macrostomus. The sequence goes on from JAVQKC010173257.1 coordinate 10,860, forward strand.
TGTAAGGGTCTATGTATAAATGTCCAGTTGGTGTGTATTGTCTCTGATGCTCAGTGGGTGAGTCATGCCCTTTCTGTTTTTTGTGAAGCCCTGGTCGTCGTTGCTGCGAAACTGGAACAGCTTGGCAGTTACTCATCCTGGATACATGGCCTTTCTTACGTATGACGAGGTCAAGGCTCGGTTACAGAAGTTCATTCACAAGCCTGGCAGGTGAGACATTAGTATTTTGGGGCAAATTACACGTCATCACCTTAAGATAGCTGTTTTTCTCTGTCTACTAATAGTCAGTGCTTTGGGCACGCTGAAGCACACAGTTTAAGCTCTAGAAAATGCGTCATTTTGCCACATTCATGTGTTGCCATTAGCAACAGCTTTATTGTAGGGATATTGAACCTATTTTTATCGTGTCACAGAAGGAAAAAAATCATGTTTCACTATATTTGAAACCTATGAAACCTAGCACATTATAATATAAAATAATTGTTTTCATACATTTTGGTTTTCTATGAACACAATTCAGATAAACTACAGTGAATCAGCCTTTGTAAGTGACAGCACAGCCCTCTGCAGATTACTTTTAAACACTTAGCTTTTCCATCCATCCTTTCTTTGTTTGTTTTTGGTATCTTTTTCTCGTGTTATTGAAGTGTATTATTTGTAATGTACATTTTTTTGATTTGTTCCTGCTTTGACCCATCACAACATTATATGTGTACAGTTACATATTTCGTCTGAGCTGTACACGGTTGGGACAGTGGGCCATTGGTTATGTGACAGCAGACGGGAACATCCTCCAAACCATTCCTCACAACAAACCCCTGTTCCAGGCCCTCATTGATGGTTTCCGTGAAGGATTGTAAGTGTGGTCAACATTACATTACTCTCTTCGTTATTTTGGGATTTCTTTGAAATGTGTTCCTCTGCATTTCCAGTTACTTATTTCCTGATGGGCGGACACAGAACCCTGACCTGACTGGTCTGTGTGAGCCTTCACCTCAAGATCACATCAAAGTCACACAGGTAAGAGCAACACTGTTTACAGTCGCTAAAAATGCTTAAAATTGTGGTAATTAATAATGACTGTATTCTCTGTACAGCAACATGTGGGTTACCAATTGACCACTCTGTAGATGCCAAGGGAGGGACTAAATGAAAGTTAAAAATGAGTACATCATAGAACAGGGTCAGCATTTCTTATTTTAGGAAACCTCTACAGCTTAAGACAATAGTGGATAGAGTTATGTTCTTTCAAATTCGCTACAATTAGTATTCCCGATGTATGGTTGTTTTGTGCTTTTAACTAGACCATGTATTTTAGAGCATTCGTGACAACAAAAGTTTTCATTTTGTCGTAAAACTCAAAATGTACCTTAAAGTTGAATTCCACTGAAAGCTTATCTGATGTTACTCTTAATTTTGGGTCTAAAAGTGCACGGTTGTCTCGTCTTTCTCCGCCCCAGGAGCAGTATGAGCTGTACTGTGAGATGGGGTCCACTTTTCAGCTGTGTAAGATCTGTGCTGAGAATGACAAGGATGTGAAGATCGAGCCCTGTGGTCATCTTATGTGCACCTCATGTCTCACCGCCTGGCAGGTATGTGTGGGAGGATGATGGCCCATGCGTGGGCTAGCTGTTTCAAAGTAAAAAAGTCATAACTCAAACCTGTCGAGAACAAAATCAGACTAACCAATGAAATTCTTCCCTCTATAGACTTTCATCTGTCACTTCACAGTTGGATTTCTCCCTTTGTTGCAGGAATCCGAAGGTCAGGGAACGGGCTGTCCCTTTTGTCGCTGTGAGATTAAAGGTACGGAGCCTATTGTAGTGGATCCGTTTGACCCAAAAGACAACAGCGGGATGTCGTGTAGAGGGACGTTTGGGGCAGAGGGTGCTCCTTCTCCCAGTTATGATGACGATGATGACGACAGACTTGAAGATCCACACCTTATGATGAGCAAACTGGCTTGTTCCAAGGTGAGATTCCCAATATATGAAATACATGTAGAAGTTTTTAAAGGTGTAGTCTGTAAGTTTCTCTCATGGCCTCTACACCAACTACAGCTCAGACTTTGGGGATTACCAGTTTGATTAATAGTTGAGTTTTTCCCTCTCCTTCCCTGGGACCACAGACTACTTTACATAATAGAGCAGATAGTCAATTATTTTTTAATTTTTTAATTTTTTCTTATTTTAGGAAACTTACGGTCTACACCTTTTTAACATACACATTTCCAGTTAATAAAACGTACTCTAAAGCAGTTTGATACATGCATCAGTCTCATAGGATCTCTAGTTCATTTTGATTATAAGACTTTTTTTTTTCCCCACAGTTGAACCACTCGCTGCCTTTCACTTGTAGTCAGCTTCAAAATCATGAAAGCTTTTATTTCCGTCTGTCATGGGGCCAAGGCACCACCTTTCTGTTCTTCTCACTGTTTGATATATGAGGCATCTTTCTCCCCTGCATCTTTCATGTGTCTCTCAAACTGTGCTCTTGACTCTGTATAAAGTGAAAGAATACCTCCACACTTTGATGTACTCTCTGGAAATTGTTAGTTTTAAAAGCTTTGATTGTTGCTGACCTGGCCTTTTGTCATTTTGATTGTTACTGTAGATGTTCTTGTACGCCTAAGAAAAGCTGGAGCTGTCGTAAATATTTGATGTTTTTTTTTGTTTTTGTTTTGTAATTCAGGTGGAGCGGCCCTCATCGCCCATATCTGTAGCTCCTCAGTCATCTCTCCCTCCTGTGCCTCCAAGACTAGACCTGCTCCCACCCAGACCATCCAACTCATCTGGTGCCTCTAGTCCTGGGGTCACCAGCAAGGTAACATACATTATGTCCCTTATGTTTACACCACACACTATGGTATAGTCCATAAGTCAGACAGTGGAAATGTTACTGTTACTACTCACAACTAGGCCTGTGCTATCGTCCCCGACAGCAAGGTGTATATCGGCGAAAATGGCCCCATACGTCTGCCCCATACGTCTGCCCCGTACGTCTGCCCCGTACGTCTGCCCCGTACGTCTGCTACAACTGTTACCAACGGGCACCTTAATCACTTTTTGGATTTGTCTGGATG
>JAVQKC010173273.1:0-29902 GCA_036025475.1 Philypnodon macrostomus
TCATTGCTCTCTGCCAAAGTAAGTGTGTCCAGGGACCCATAGGGGTCATAAACATGGGGGCGCTATAGAGGCATTCTTTATTTGACCTCTGTAATGTGCCTATGTACATTAAGTATACACTAGCCCGGATCACTGTCAAAATTCATGCGATTTTGTTTATGTTCAGTAGGATTATTCACTCAATAAATGTGCATCAAAACATTAATTCGTGAATTATTTAATTGTCATTAATAATTAATTATGTACCAAACTCAATCCAGTTCTGCGTCTTCATGGTATGTACCTGTGTGCAACAGTCGAAACTGATCTGGCAATTTGTTTTTGAGTTATCGAGTTCACAGCTTGGATTCACCGACATGATTCCATAATATCATTGTTTCGCCGATAAAATTAATCTGTGAAAAAATTACTTAAATTCTAACCAAATCCTCAAATTTTCCTATAAAGACGATAAATATCCTAACCTAATCTATTTTTTTCATTCAGACCTTTATGACGGAAAATCTTCACAGACCTGTATTGTAAAGCTACTAAACTATAGATAGATATAGATAGATCCACTACTAGGACGGACAGGCTATAGATGTGTCCAGGACTGATGGATGAGGCCCTTGTGCTGAGAGAGCTCAATATGTGTGTGTGGGTGCAGCAGGTTCAGGGGGACATCCAAGTGAATGAGGAGACAGAGCAGAGGGGGGGCATCCAGATGAATGAGGAGATAGAGCAGAGGGGAGCATCCAGATGTTGACAATGCAAAAAACATATCCTCTATTTAGTCATTCTAAATGTGACTCTAAATTGCACACCACAAATGAGCATCCAGGATTTGATTTCCAGCATGGCTCCAAATTGCTCCATGCCATCATTCCTTGTCTTCCATTGTCCATTACAGACCGAGCACCCAATATTAAAGAAAGTGCTGATGTGCAGACACATCTTTTAACGTGGGCTGGATGGGAATCTCTCTCTCTCTCTCACAGCCGGATAACTAGGAACGCCGTTGGATCTTTTACCTCTTAGCTGCAGCTTTCCAAGTGGATCAATTCCCCAAGATGGATGCAGTTTCTCAGCACAGATTGAAGTTATAGATGGAGAGGCTCGTAATCTTCATCCCCTTTTCAATCTCTGTGCTCCAGTTTGCTGATGTTGTGTCTCAAAATGGGTAGCTTTTAACTAGGTAATTCTGGAAACACATTGAAAAAATCTTGTGAGTCATCTATGAGTCAGAAGCCAAAGTTCTTCCATTTTCAGACTTTTCTCGGAGTATCTTCACTGTACACCTAACCATTTTCTAATATTTGACTTGACACTAGTATTCATTATCTTCTTCTGCTTGTTCATGCAGCTATGGGCTTTAGGTGGGGTCCATACTCAGCAACAGTCAGTAAATCACACGGCTGACACTTTCACATTCAGTCACAAATTTAGATTCGCCAGTTCTCATGTTTTTGGATGGTGGGAGGAAACTGGGGGAAAATGCACAGTAATGTGGGGAGGACATGCAGACTCCACTTAGGCGGTTTGTGCGTTGATCAGCCCAATGATTGACAATAAGAAAAAGCACTTTGAGTGGCTTGAATATAACAACTAATAGGATTTCTAACAGGATGGATACATTGTGCTGTGAATGAAGAACTGGTCTGGATTCACAAAACAGCTACAGCCATTCAAGAGACCACTTCTTTAGCACCAGAAGTGGTCTCTCTGCCCTTTGTCACCGGTTCTGTTCATAGTTTTTATGGACAGAATTTCAGCATGCACTGGGGCGGTTTGCAGCCGAGTGTGAAGCGGCTGGGATGAGAATCAGCACCTCCAAATCTGAGACTGTAGTGTATTTTTATTCCATTTGTAAACACATCATTTCATCTCTCACCCACTGGATAAAGGATGGGGGTGTGCATCCTTCCATTTTAAAAGTATTAACTGCATGCTAGTAATGATGCAAAGGCAATTATATTGGACTGATATGAGGTAAAGCCATGTTGATTCAGTAGGATGCCAAAAATTGCTATGAATGGATCAGGATCCATATTTCTTTCACAGACATGCCTTAAAGATAGCACCCCAGACCCCGCGTAAAGCATTACAAGACCAGCACATGACTAGTGGTGACTGTGGACTGTTTACACCTAGGGCAACTATCATCAAGTGCCATATATCCTTGCCAATTTAGCTTTGGTAAAATGAGCATGGGGAAACACAAATTGTATTAGACGAGGGTGGGAGAGGTTGGAAAGTGTTTTACAACAAAACTGAGCCTGAATCTGAAAAAATGACTAAAATATTGTATGACATGAAAAACACATCCTCAAAAAGATTGCTAAAATTTACTGTTCCCTTGTACCAAATTTTGAATTCAGGGTCAGCCAGATAGAGAGAGTTTCTGACCACAGGATTCTAGATATGTCTGCCACCATCAACAGGTAAGGCTGAACATATCATAGCAACAGGTGAGGTAGGGAGACTAGAGTTAAGTTCCATGAAACCAGAGGGGGCCTGTGTTCTCCTTAAATGTACAAAGCCTATAAAAATCTGGTAGGGCTAAGCCCCCCATCAGCTTTAGAACTCTGAAGTTGAGATTTATGGAAAAGTAAAAGACACAATCTCATCTAATTTCTTTAACAATTTGGGGAGGGAAAATTGGTATCATTTTGAAGAGGTACAAAAATCTTGTTAAGACCACCATTTCAATGGTGCTAACCTGACCTGCAAGAGTAATCGGCAAGGCTGACCACCATGCTAAATCTCCCTTGGTTTTGTCAATGAGAGGGGGAAAATTATGTTTGAAGAGACCCTCAAACGTATGAATAGTTGAACCACGAGAGACCAAAGGACGGCAGCCAAAGGTTCTATTGCATCAAACAGGAAAGACTGAGAGGGCAACCATGCCTGGTGCCGTGATGTAGTGGAAAGTAATATGATGTGTCATTATTAGTACAAACCACTGCCAAAGTTGACGAATATTCAATCTTAATCCATGAAATAAAACTCAGCCCAGAGTCAAATTTACTCATGGCAGAAAAGACTGGCTGAATGCTCTGAGTACAGCACATTACATAGACGTCTAATGTCAAAATATGATGAAGCCTGTTTGGTCCATACGTATAATGTCAGGAGCCCCTTTTTCAAGACATTTAGCAGACTGATTTTGATCTGATCTTGGATGATAAGATTTGCACTTTTGAAGATCTTTATTTATTTTTAAATCACGGATATTGTGGCCTGAGACAGGGCCCCATCCTTGTCTGGGGAACCTACAAAATGCTTGTAAAATTTCTGGGAGTTGTAATGGGTCTTTCTAGTAGGTGCCGCTGGTCTGGGGCAATATTAAAATGGAATATTCAAATTGCCCAAAACAGAATCTATATCAGCAAGAGGAGCTGTACTCCTTGTAACATAAAGATCTTGATAAAAGGATTTAAAAGCTGTGTTAATTTTTTTCAGATCTGTTTCATTTTGCCCTGACTGTAACTTCTCTAATCTCTGATATTGCATTTATTTATTTATTTATTTAAACGGGACAATGCACATTAATTAACACCAGTACCAAAATACATGTGTTAATGCACCGGAGTTAGCATACAGCTAATTTTCATTCGTAGTCCCTTAACATTTAGGACAGGACAAAACAAACACAACACTTCAACATTTCAACTAGTCATTACAGTTTTACATTCACACATGATCTAAAGTGCCTATTTATAAAGTGCATAAGTGGTTAAAGTGCATACAAGGATTTTAAAGTGCTGTAGTTTCTAATCTAAAAAATAAGTTAATTTACTTAGTTAGTTTAGTGCCGCACAGAGATGACCAAGACTCTGGATTTTTACGGATTGCCCTCGGGTCCTAAATCATTCATACATATTTACATATTTACATGGCAGTGATAGTAAGAAACAGTAACAACAGCAAAGATTGCAGGGTGTATGCGGTGCATGCCTACATACGTATATATATGCATGCACCGTTGAACAACAGCAATAAAATGTGAGTCTGTTCAGACACTCATGGTACATGCTTCATACGCATATGTATCATGTATCATGAGGTCTGACCAGCTCTAATGGGAGCAGTTTTGATTAGATTCAAGCCATTTTTAAGGTGAGGTTTAAAGGTGTTATACGTAGGAGATTCTCTTATTGTGTGAAGGATATATATCTTAAACCAGCCTGGCCATACTCCTCTGACCTCTGGCAACTTCGCTCAGAGTCCTGATGCTCATCGTCTCTCCCAGTTGAAAGCACCCTATAAGCTAAATTCAAACTCACTTAAATGATCTTTCTTCTTCTGATTTGATATTATTACTTATTAGAACAGGAGTAACATAACATAACATGTGGCCAGCTCATAAACTAGAGTGTGGTCCAAGTCACACGCCTAATAAAGAACATACAATAAACGTTCATAATACCGTTTAACTACATTTACGGAGTGTGCTTTGAATGTTTTTTACAAGCTTATACTTTTGGGAGAACAGGCGGGGAACAAGTGACTTTTGACATAGCATGTAAGCCCTGATCAAACTCCATAGTTAAAGGCCTCAAACACACCTTTTGATCACAAATAGCTTACAAATTTAATGACTTCATGGTGAAGCGAGCCAATTTCTCTCCCATTCTGCCCCGTACTCTCACCACAGGCTGCACACGGCGACGGCGTTATCAAAAAACCAAAAGCCACACTGTATCAGCGAAAGAAAATAGTGGTGGAACAACATCATTTATCCAGTTCTTATTAATCCCTGGACCCATTACTCTGCCACTGATCCTTGAAGAGGGAGGATTTTCCTAGAGCTAGAATTAAAATAGCATTATAATAAGTGGGTGTGTGGACTGTAAGAGACCAGATAGTGTGACAATTAACAGCTATGCAGACTGTCACCCCATTTACAGATATCACTTCAGTTTCACATATAAAATCTATGTAGATGCATCCAAAATCACACAGACGGGAATAAGGGCACCAAAACAGAATCTCCTTATTTTGTCTATATCAATATTTCATTGACAGTTATATGTCAATGAACTGTTCCTGAGGTCATCGGGCAGGAGTGTGCCTTAATACCACGTCCTCAGTACGCCCAGACATCAGAGCAGGCCTCTCCACACATACGGTTTCAAATGAAGACTATTGGAATAATCCACAGAACTAACCTGAGCTTGTTAGATGCTTTGTAGATTGTGCACCCCAAGAATCCACAAGGTGTCCCATGTCTTTGAGGTCACAAGCCTGGATGAATGGAGAGGACATCAATGTATAAATTCCTGGAAATGAAAATAAAACATCTGGAGATTCTAAGCCATAATTGAGGTAAGTCAGAATGATGAGAAAACTGGAGAAAATAGGCATTCATTGCACGCTGAACAACTCTCAACAAACAAACCCATAGAGTACCCAGCAGGTGACTAAGGGGACAGTACAATGTAAATGCCATTTAGAAATTACCCAGTTAATTATCGCTGTTCTGATGGATGTAGTAGAGGAGATGATGTTAGTGGCGGGTGATCATGCAGGTTAGGGTCAAATGGAGGCTGATGGTTCTCTATGTTGACACCTGTGTGGGGAACAAGCAAAAGTAGTAAACATTTATATAATATACTTTTCGGGTGTATACTGTGACAATACTTTTACAGAGTACTCAAGAAGACACACAGAAAACCCTTGTTGAACTTTAGCAGCAACAGTTGCCTGGAGGAGGGTGTTCCAGGCCGTGGGGAGCTCCGAGAGGCCTGGACTAAAGCAGTGGTTATAATAATACAGGCCAAACATTTAATATGGCTTAGCGGGTTAAGAACGTCTGTAAGTAAAGTCTTCCGGGAACTCTCAACTCGCTCTCCTCCTTATGCAGCTAATTTGACAGTTCCCAAATCCCTCTGATCAATTTTACTTCTTCTAATCCTCTGTCCCCTCCACCTGTCAGCGCGGGCCGTGCCTCCCTCTCCTCAGAGCATATGGGACAGTGACCCGGGAGTTGTTGAGTGGGACAGATGCAGCACCAGCCCCCCTCCTTCCACCCCCCCACCCCACCCACCGCTTTCCTCACCACCACCAGCCTGACCCCACCCGCCCCGCCACCGCCCAGCCTCCTATGCACCTGTTTGGGTCGCGTGGCACACTAGCCGCTTGGTCGCTGCTTTGTTTGCCCCCGCTCCAGACAAAGGGGTATTTAGTGGCAGCACAATGCCCCGAGGCTGGCAGGACCCCATCACGTGCCCGCCTAATGCGAGTGAGCGTCAGGGGGCATCTGCTGTGTGTCCGACCTGAGGTATCCTGCCAAACCAGGACCAGAGAATAAAGAATATGACGTGTGTGTTTGTGGTACAGGGTGAGGGGGGGGCACTAAAAACAATACTATTATCGTGAAATGAGGGCTACAATAGAATTAATTGTAGTATATGAAATGAGCATTAATGTTATAATATTATAATCACATGGCAGATATGGATGTACTCAAGTAAGACTAATATTTGATTGTACATGAAAAAAGAGCTGGAAAAAATCATTCTCACAATGTAATGTTAAAGTACACAGTGACTTTTTCAAAAAAAATCCCAAACAATTGAAAACTGTCCTTCTCAGTTACCTTTACATTATTATACTTACTCATAATATAATGACTGCCAGATCAATATTATTGACTTATTCAAACAAGTGTTTGTCAGCCTCAGCCCGTCAGAGCCTGCTGCTGTGTGATTTATGAAGTCCACACAAGAGTGGTGCACTGACACTGCAGGAGGTTAGGGGTCAGGGGTCAAGATCAACAAGGTCAAGTCTGTCCACTCATTGACACCTTAACCTTTGTGTCAAGGAGTCAATCAAACAACATGAGACTAAATTTAAACAGGGCAGGGCAGACGGACATCTTTCCATGCAACCCCGAACAGGGAAATAATGACTGTGTATAAATATAGTACAGAAAGCAGAGGTGAGACAATAGTACTTTGTTGAGCAGTAGATCCTTGAGGACAAGTGTAATTGTGTTTACTTCACATCTACTCAGTATTTTTACTTGAGTACAGATAAAGTACTTTTCCCACCTCTACTCTTTAGTTTCTAATATTTGCATGTTTAATAATCCTCAATATACTTGTCCATGGTGACAGCAATTAACTATGTACAAATATAACAGTGATGTTAGCCACACTAATATTCATGTATTCAAGCTGTTTGTTTTTGTTTAGTCTAGACACAGTTACATCACTCTGGCAGAGGCCTGCTGTGTGTTAGTGGCTCTATTGTGGCTTACTACTGCGTGTCATGCATTGTCGACAGGCGCGGTTACACATGGCTTGTATGGGCCTGACCTACAACTCCCCCCTTTTGTTTGTCAGCGGTTGTTTGGCCTACTTTCACAAAGACAAACATGACCGCTTGTGTTGTTTGCATTTACATAAAAATAGAATAAACAATTAACCACAAGAGAGACACTGTTAGCCAGTTGAACACTAAATGTATTATAGTATGACTCCATTTCAGTTGGGCTATTATTTAATTAATATTTCTAGATGTGAACTATGTACTACTATGAATAATGTTCATTGCATTAATTTTAAAGTTACGTTTGAGGTTATAATATATGAGTTGTCAAGAAAAGATTAGTACTATGGTAAGTTTAGATTTTGCACATCCTTCTCTGAGGCCTTAGTCTTCTGTGTACTGATCTCCTCTTTCCTCTCTACAGTACAAACAGTGAGGATGCTACAGTTGGTTAATGAGTGTGCTCGATGGCTCTTAAAAAGTCCTTAATTAGTGGCACACGGACACGGACCACATGGACTGAAGTGGGGGCACATCACGGGGGGGGAGAGGAGTCATACGGACAGCACTGTGGTCTTCACAAAATCTGTCAATCAACCAGCATCTGACCTGCTCTGAATTTTCAGCACAAATGTGAAAAATCAATTGTTTTGACAATGAACTCGATCAAACAAAACTGATTAGGTCTTTGGAAAGGCTGTGACACGGATAGCTCTCTACAGCCAGGCAGTCGACTGTAGCAAACACGTGTGATTGAAAAGCTTTAAATGGGTGTCAAACAAGCAGCGACATAATGTTTGACTTAAATTATCAGCCGTCCCACAGGAGGGTCCGAGGCTGCTCCCCAGAGCCGGGTCTGTGTGTGGAATACAAACAGCAGACTCACCAGTGACCGGGGTCACAGAGGGAAGAGGAATAACTAACACTCGCTCCTCAGGGACTTGGACACATTTCTACAACTGCTTTTTTAATTTACTGGACATGAAGCACCCCTCCCCCCTCTTTCTAACCGGACACTCACAGATGACACCCGCTCATGTGTGCGTTTGTGGGGCATGTGGGGGGTGCACTGTTGCAGGTCCCAGATGGGTTAACAGCGAGTTTAGCATCAGGATTACAATGCAACACTATAGCTTTGGGTTGGCTAGTGATGGCTCCCACTCTTGACTATGATTTTGGACCCCACACAGTATCTGCAGTAACTGGACAGTCACATGTTGTATGGTGCACATTCTGTAGTTTTCTACTGAGGGGGAGATACCATATGTGGTACAATGAAACTAGTGTTGAATGGTAGCTCATAGATTATAACCCACTATACTGTTAGCCTAACCATCTGGACCAGTTTGATTCTTAAGGCAGCTTATAGTTCAACCTAATATTTGAATATATCTAAAACATCTCACAAACTAGCCACTTAGTAGCACACAGCAATAGAAAAACATCAAATCAACTATTGTATGGCCCATTTATATAATGTTTACTCACTTAGAGATGGCATTTGTAGGGTCTTTATCAACTTAATTACCACCAACTCGCTCCATGGGGTCACTAATCTGTCAAACGCGTGTCCTGCCACTGCCCCTCCCTGTAGGTCCCGCTCCAGCCCCACCAGTTTGAGGAGATTGAAATGTTAGAAGTAGAGATGACAGCTTCACAAATTAAATTCCCCAGGTTAATTAAGCTTTACCCATACCACCAGGGCTGAGAGGAGACTGGGGGAGACAGGGGGGGGCAATGGCAAGTTCACGTCCAGTGCTAAAATAGACCTAAAAGCTATAAACACCATATCCATCAATATGTAGAATAAAATACAATATACTGCTTCAAACAGTGGTACAACACAAATGAATGAATGAAAGCTGTAGTCCGGAGGTTTATGTTAAAAATAAAAATCTATCTTAATCTATCGGAGCACTTTCTGTAAGTAGTCTGTAAATTGTCTGTAGTCTGTAGAGGTAAAGGAAGGGACCAAAATAAAACTCCAGTATTGGTCAAAGTGATATCTTACAAACTGTAATTTTAGTTTACTGTAGTGTCCAAGGGAGGGACTAAAGTAAAAGTCATAGAACAGGATGAGATAAAACACTTTTATTTGAATGAGCTTGGTATAGATGAAAGTTTAAATATCCAAAACTATTGCTGTTTTACATATGGTAAAAGAATTACTAAATAAAAATGCATTGTATATTTTGTATAATTCACTGATTGTTCCATATCTGACATATTGTGTCGAAGTGTGGGGTAGTGCCTGTAAAACAGAAAAGAGCTGTAAGAGTCATTAGTGGAAGAGGTTCATACTTCTTTCTGATCCTTTTCATTCATGATTTGTTTAATGTCATCATCAACTTTTATTATTCATTATTGATTGAAATAAAAAAAAAATAATACAATACAATAAATAAAAATCAAAAATCAAAAATCAAAAATCAAAAATCAAAAATAAAAAATAAAAAATAAAATGATCTGAGCTGCATAATAAAAGTCAAATAGAAACATGTGTGAACATTCTAAGGAGTACACACATTTGCTGCTGGAGGTGACTGATGCATTGCTCACTGTGGGCCTGCTGCGTCACAGACTCCACGCGCCTGCGCCGCTGCTTCGCTCAGAGGTGTAATGCCTGATTAGGGGATTACAGGAAAAGTGCTTCTTTGCAGTTCTGTGAGAAACAATTATTAACATGTTGGTGTCTCTAATCCTGGATAAACACAGCTTTTCAAGAACAACAGTGAGTCTCTTTCTCCCCCCCTTTAAAAAAAAAATCCAGTGTTTAAACCCGTAGTCACTTGAACTCCAAAGCCTAACTAATACCAGTGGAGGAGACGGGCCAGTCATGTGGAACACACTGTCATTACAGAGGTTGTGCTCCTGGCCTTCACGTCGGAGGAGAGATCCAAATTGAGCTGGGGGAGAAAAGCATTGTACTGAGCAGTGCCTGTTGCAAGGGCATTAGACATGTCCACAGCCAGTAATCTTTTATTTGTTTGGACTCTTGTCTCATGTAATCTGCTTTCTAGTAACATAGACGCAGTTATCTGAGCGATGCTGTAGAAAGTCATGGACACAGGTAGACTCCGATATCTGCCAGGTTGGTGCCAAACCTAGTGAATTGAAATATATACTGTATTTTACCCATTGTTTGACAAATGGACGCTGTTAAGAACAAGCATTTTACCAGAAGACCAAAAACTGAATATGGATGAAACACAGACTTCAGCCAAGTCATTTTATCGTGCAACATTAAACATATAATAGTGTCAGGACTTCCATTAAGTCTGTAGCATTCAAAACAAAGCCCTTATATGTCACAATGATAAACAATACAATGAAGGAATTGATCTTTTACTGACATCCTTATATCAAAATGCTAGACGTTTTTTCTTTATTATAAACAGTGAAATTGTGGATCACATTAATTAATAAAAGTGATTCTTAACATGTAACTTGTCAACTGTCGATTGTGTGCTGCAGATGTGAAGCAGCCAACACTCTGCTGATGCCTGAAAGCGGTATAACTCGCCTCATACTCTCAGTCAATCATTTCACTGTTGCCCGTGGCTCTGAAATGGAGCACATCAAAACAACCTGGGAGCTTCATTTTCCGATAGCCTTGAACATGCTGACTGGTCATAATGTCCACTAGCTGGCACTTTGAAGACCCCCTCATCTCAGACATCTGTCCTGCTGACCGCTTCACCTCAAAACACACCATAGAATATGAAAATCTCCACAGATGTTTTTTTTATTTACTCACTTAAACAGTACATCCAGTAGGCTACGTCTTACACTGAGTACATTGCGTCTACAGTACACTCCAGAACCATTGAGTTAACAAAATCCCAAACAGGTGGACACCTCTGATCAGCTGTAGTCTGTCTCTGTCCTCTGCTCTCCAAACTCCTCTGACTAGCTTCTTAATGGTTTACAGAGAATGGTCCACATTAGAGAAAATTTCCAGTGAGTCCAGTGAAACTTTCTTGTTATTGATAAATAAGGGACCAAAATGAAAGACCCTAATTTGTCCATATATTATGTTCTGAGACAAAAGTGTCAGGTGAATGTATGCTGCACTTTGTTTGACCCCTGACAGAGGAGAACTCAGCACTTGAATGGTCTGGTCTGGTCTGCAGATGGATCCAGATAGTGGTACTGGTTATGTTGGTGGCAGTGGATGATGTTGGGGATGTTTTGTGCCCATCTGGCGTGGCAGGGTTTAGCCCTAATCCTTGAGCCCCTCGGCGGGGGAGCCACAGACTGTTGATCACACACCCCCTGTTGCTTCACAAAACTCCTCCGACCTCCTCCAAGCACAACTACACCACCCTGGGTCAAGAAAACAAGTCAACATAATGTAAATTATAACACATTTTGAATATACCCCATCTAAGGCCCATAATGGCTGAGAAAGGCTACAGCGCTCCTCCAGAGATACCTAGAAATGTATGTTTAAAACTTTTTGTGCACAGTAATGAGGCTAAACTATAAATCACAATTGTGTTAGTAAAAAATGCATTTTATAGCAAGGCACAAATCACATTCAACACATTGTGTTTTCCACAAAATAATATTAACAGTGCCTTTTATAAAATATTTACTAGTTGCTTTATCAATGTCATCCAGGACAATGAGACTGTTAATTTCAAGCCTTGATACAAGACTAACTGTTGTGGCGCTATCTTATCTATGTCAATAATTGGTGCGTATGGAGGCACAAGTGCACAAATATAAACAGCCCGTGATTGGCAAGATGGTAATGACCCACCCAACTCCACCAACAGAAGCATGTCCATGCTATGTGGAGCTATATGGAAACCATATTTATCACACGAACACACACAAGTAGAGGCCGAGCAAATATACATGTACATAATTACAAAAACACAGACAGATAGGCAAACACACAAAGACACCCAAAAGCAGTCAGCAAGCCGTACCCGACACACACCTAAGCACTGATAATCCTCTAGACACGGGAGCGCACACACCGAGCATCATTATGTTTATCAGTGTGAACCAGCCCACCGACACCCATCACTCTAATTCCATTTGTCTGTTTAGATTTGTTTTGCTTTAATCCTCCCTTGTTTGTGCACATCTGCAAGCACTGCAACAGGACAGACAGACCTAGAGCGGGCCGACAGACAGACACAGACGACACAGACAGAGGAGTGGAGCTCACTACTGCTGTATCCCTCCTGAGGTCCTGGAGCACAAGGGGCAGCCTGGCGTATCTCCTCACCCAGAGAGAAGCTCCCTGTCCCCGGCATGGAGCTACAGCCAGGCCCGCAGGCCCCTGTAATCACTGCAAACAGTCAAACATCCAGTCACACAGCTTCTTACACCAACACAACATTACAGGCTTTTTACACAGTATTACACCACATCTTATTATCCCATTCAAGTCCCTCTATTAGCTCAATTGGATGGTGGGATTTTCATTTGTAAATTGGAGGATTTTAGATTAGCTTGTCTGTCAGCGATGAAATGCCCTGAGACTGAATTATGTGACCAATCACATATGAATCAATGCTTACGCATGCCTTAGTGGATGAATGGATGGTGTCAAGCAAAAGGAAATGAACAACTTTAACCTGGATTATGCATTATACAGTGTGTACACTAGACTAAAGGCTTTATCGGAGCAGATATCAGCGCTGTTTGGTCACAGATTAGGTATAAATCGGTGGCTTTAACTCTTCTTAGGAAATGAGAGGGAGAAATTAGCACTAATGTCTTAACAATAAATGACACCCCTTCCCTATAGCCAACAATCAGCAGTGTTTGCTTCTATATGGCACATAATATGAGGGTCTAATAACAAATTAAAGAGATAAATATTAGCTGCATATACACACACCTAGTAGCAGCATTATGCAGAACAGATGCTGGTTGGTTGAAAAGGAGGCAAATGAATTACCCCGTCTCCCTCCTCGGGCTTTGCATTCAACACGGAGCGAGGAGGAGAGGGAGAGGAAGGCACCTCGAGCTAGTCTACAGACCCGGCAAATTATGAAAATGCCTCTGTGTGTCCTAAATGGAGGCCGAGCTCTTTAATGTGGCACAAAATTAGAACCTGGGGGAGGAAGTGTGGCCCGCTTGATTGGCGAAACCCCTCCTGGCCCACACTACCCCCTCACACCCCCGCCCCTCTCCCTTTCAAAAGCACACACCAGATATTATCCAGTGCCTCTTGGCATTCTCTTGTATTGGTGAAACGGTAGCACCCCAGATAGAGCCCCGGGGCGCCCATAAAGGTACCTAATTTGTCAGTTTACTCCTCAATTATTTAAATAGATCTAAGAAGAGAGCGGAGAATAGGGCGTTTTTCTGCCTCTTCACAGCCAAAGCGGAGAGAGACCTTTCTCCACAGTAGCCATTTTCAATTACGCGGCGCGCCAGCCGTCTTTGATATACACAAGTGCCGTAGTATCAAATAAACAAATGTGTGTACACAAGATAACAACAGGGAACTTGGGGATAATATGCAGCACACTGGAAAGAAGTTATTTTAACATGTACATACGCATACACTAACTGTGAGAACATACAAATATGAACGACACACCAGTGTTCCTGTATACAGGAATCTAGCGTTACTCCTACCCATGTAGTACTTTTAATGCAGAAAAGTCCTTGATTTTTAAATGACTAAAAGAAATGTGGACATCTTAAAAAATAATCTCGGGGTCCCAAGACATATTTCTAGATTAACTGTATAATAGTATCAGGGAGAGTTGTAATGTTTCAAACAGTAAAGCTTTTTTACCGGGGCAATTGCCATAGATTACCTAAGCATACACCTTTGCCCAAAGAGAAATATTCAGAATATGATAAAGAGTGGTTGTAGTAGGGGTGTGTGATATGGCGATAAAAGTTCATATCGTGATATGAAGTTATGATAATCTGCTAATCTAGAAACATTGCTGAATCGTGCTACAGTGAATTCTTAAAAAAAGGTAAAATAATTAGTATTAATTAAGTATTATGATGAACACTAGATTGGATGTACATTCAATTTGTAGTTAAAAAAGGTTTTATAAAGACACTGATAGCAGTAGTCCTCTGTGTAAGAAAGAAAATACATAGTCAAATTGAAATTTTAATAAAATCATATTATTATATTTTTATCATATCGCCCACCCCTAATTTGTAGAACCGATAACTTCAACATTCTTAATTATGCACTTTGCTCTTAAAAGGGAGTGACATTATTGGTGGCTGTGAATGCTCCTTGTGTGACCTTATGTTTTCTGCTGGTGGGGTGTAAAGGACCCTCTCAGCCTAAATGCTTTAAGAGGAGCTCTCGTCTCTCTTAGTTCCAAAAGCTCTTCATCAGCAGCTGTTGCCAAAACTGGGCCTAGTGGCAAAACAATAGTCTGGATGTGCCTACACAAGACGTGAGCGACAAGACAATAGCCTAGTCCTTAAATACAGGACAAAACAAAAACAGCAAAATCACATTGTTCTCTTTTAGCCCCGTCTACACAAAGTGACACAAATACAAACATGAACACAATTGAAAGCCCTACAAACATCCATACAAATACACAGTGTAAACCAGTTAAACATACACTACCTGCAGTACAGTGAGGGACACAGACATCAGCAAACAAGACCCTGGGACAAGTCAAGCATCAAACTAATGGGACTAGAACAGGAAATGCAAATGCCCAGGTCTGGACTACGATAATCTAAAGATATGTGTGGGGCTCAGCAGTAGGCCAACACAAAGATGGGTGGCACTCCCTAAACCTCATCACAACACATTTCTTGTGCCTAAAAGAGGTTTCCACAGGCAAAAGTTTTTCAGAGTAAGAAGTTCTGTATCATGTCTCTGACACTCTATTCTCTCTCCAAACTCCAAACCAACACACCCCAGAGCTCCACCTCCCTCTCCACAAGCCTCCATCCAGCCAGCCAGAGCAGAGGAGATAGGCCCAGCTGCTAAAGCTGTCTTTTCAGCCCCTGCTCCCACTCCGTCTATCGGAGATACACAGCAAGCGGAGGTGTCGTTTTCGGCTGGCATTTCGGACACTATCTACTTATAGACAGGAGAAAAAGAGAAAAGAAAAACACAAGGGGTATTATCAGGGAGGGATGAGAGCAGCAAAGGCATTTTGTCTTTTTATTCCCCTCCTAAGCCCTGGGCTTTGCTCCCAATCCGATTGGTCGATACGGCCAGGGATGTAAATGAAATGCAAAGAGGAATAAGGCTGGCTTCCCATCTGAGTGTGCCCCTCTGTATCACTCCGTTTATGGTGTTGTTTCTGATTCCATTCATAGACTTGTGCTCTCCCTGTTCCTCACCACCTCTCCTCCATCTCCTGCCTCTCTCTGGGCTCAGCTCTTATCTCCTCAGACGCCCCACATTCCAGCGTTGCCGTGGCTCCCTGCCTGCACCCGTGGTCACGGCGATTCCATGGGTTCCCACAATCCTCGGCAGCTTGCTGATTTAGGGTGGGCAACTGACTCTCAGAGACAGGAAAGAGTAGAGGAACAGAGGGGTTAGAGAGAGGCAGGGTGTGTGGAATGAGACCAATGACAGAGGGAAAAAAACAACAAAATCAACAATATTAACTGCATGCTGTAGCACAAAACCACCTATATTTGCATTGCATTTAAAGTAAACATATGAATATAATAAGAAACATAAATAGTATTTATTTAGAATATTGGAACATTTATATGAGCAGAGTGATATTTTTGTAACAAACTTGATTTTCATTATTCAGCAGGCTGACTGAGATTATGGCAGAGCAAATTTGTAGGTTTCTTGTGGCTGTCCTTTATCCAACAGCATTTACTGAAAGGTCAGAAGTTGACATTAGATACCAAAGGGCCAACCTTTGCATGAGGCCATTCAAAGTCAAGTTCAAGTCTTAGTGTTTTTTATCCAAGGAAGGAACAATGGCAGCTTATGTTTGTATCCCCACACCAGTACTACGCACATGCGGTTTCCACACACTCAACTCTAAAAGGGTCCCTGGCACCGAGACATTTTACATTTCATTTAAATCCACAGGGGATTACTATTGCCCCAGCAAAAAGGAAGAGGACAAATTCATCAAATCCATCAGTTCAAAACATTAAAGGACTATATAAGATGGGACGGCTGATGGATGGATAAATGGGTGGTAGTGCTGATGCAGTATGTATCTATGTGGCACGGCACAAGTCTGTCCTAGATTAAACACTAACTCTAATCCCCCATTTCTGCCCCCAAATTGGGTTTCCCTCAGCCTGGACATCCTAAGTGAGAAGAACTAGAACAGTGGTATAAAATAATCAGGATGTTAAAAGCTGTCACAGGTCAAAGGAAATGTAATGAAAGAAAGAGTTCATGAGGTCCTTTGAGGTGTCCTAAAGGAAAGAGCAGTTCTTGGTTCAGTGTAAACAATAATCCAACAGTACAAGATGTAGTTACTCCACTTTGTGAAGAACATTGTTTTGTGTAGTCTACATCTTACCAAAGAAAAAATATTAAAATTCCCTGAGAAGAGGCACTTAGAAAGTCTCCTAAGTTTTATGTCTTTTGACTCGGCTCACTGTTTTGAGTGTATGTCTCTGGATCATGTCCTCTGCCTGCGGCTCTGGTGAAGCCTGTCCTTCTCTTTGCTCAAGTGAGTAATGGCAGAGCGTATGGCAGCGGCCTGGGGATCAGTGGGCTCCTTCTGTAAGTAAAGGTGGAAGTGTTGAACAGTGCAGGTCAGCAGGCTGTCTGGACTGTAGCGCTGATGACCCAAGCGGAGCAGCCTCTCACAGGCCAGTGCCAAGTTCTTGTCCCAGTTCGGAGGGTATTCTGAGAAGTTCTCCACAATATTCTTATACAGCTGCAAACAAAGTAAATTTAACACCACCATACTTTCCTTTGGCAAATATTTTTTGCTGTGTGTTTAGATATTAATGCAGCATGTTTGTGGGGGTCACACTCACAGTATAAGAGAGCTCAAAGAGGCGAGCCTTCCCGTCTCCCATCATCCTCTCTGCCAGGTCAAACAGAAAGAAAGCCGTCTTCATCCTAAACAAAGCACACAGGCTCAGGGCTAAGTGCTGGATGGATGAGCCATGCAGATCCACCCTTCTCACAGACCCACCAGTCCAATGGAGTGATTTATGTAGATGCTGCACCAAATACAATGTACATGTAGATGCTCTAGCACACAAGACTGGTTTATGGAGATGTTCAGGCACACTGGTATGCATCGTGACTCAGCTTTCATGTGCACCAAGTACACAGCTGCAGCACAGAGCAAAGAAAGACGAGTTCACTGTACCTGGCCTGCCACATCTCCTCATTAGCGACTCTCTCCCAAGATGAAGGATTGAAACTGTGTGAAAATACAAATAGTTAACATTAAAAAGCTATTCTTAACATGAATATAACATTCCACTTACACCAGACATGCTGTTGGTGCAAAATTAAACAACACCAGCTAGTACATTAGGCATGGTGTAAAAGTATGTCTTCTTTTTCACATTGTTGACTGTAAACATTTGACCTCTTCTTCAAAAGAATATTTTAGCTGGGTTTCTGAGCTAATATTTGGCTTGTGGGCATTGGTGGACATGGTTGTCATGAGTGTACGGGAAATAATGTCACAGTATTCAGCTGTGGATATCTGAGTGAATGGGCTGCCAGCAACAGCCACTGAATATGGAGCTTGGACTAATTCCACTTTTGACACAGCTATTGACAAAACGCAATATGAAACTCATTATTTTTCATCTAAAGTCTCATTTTATATGGCTGAAGGCCTAATGTCTTGTTGTGGTTACATTCTTCACAGAGAAAGGCAACCTCACTGAGACAAGCTGCATCAGGACCACAGACAGAAAAGCAGCCGTGGATATCCTGGTGATAAAACTACCACCAGAACTACTGCTAGTGTAACAATACTACTCCTGGTTAGTTGTACCAAGTCTACCAAGTATTTATATTGAACATGATGATGTATCCTAGACTACATTTTCACCACTGTGGACACTACAGCTTATTCTTGCGCAATGGTGCTCTACATTATGCTGTATATTAATAATGTATTATGTTCACTGGTAAAACATTTGTTTAACAACCTTACATATCACTATTGGAAAAGTTGCATGATTTTGTGCACTTGCTACCGCTAAATCAGATGTACTATACTCTATGACTGTATATGTATAGTTAAGACACATGTATAACGGAATGACAATAGTTGGTCTGTTAAAGTCAGGAGTATGATCAAATTAAATGTATCTGTAAAGCTTGAACAGAAATGAAACAAAAATTAAAAATGCTTATAAATGGGGTACTTTCTGACTTTAGCAAAAAAATTAAAAAAATATTTTGCTGCTTAGGTAAGTATATAGATATAAATATACTGTTTTAATGTGCACCTGTTGTGTGGTTCAGTCCAGTTATAGAGGTTTTGAGTGCGTTGGGACCACTCTTCTGGTTGAAACTGCCTCTGAACAGGCACTAGGTAGTCACATACCCCCAAGGGCCATAGGGAGAAGCTGTGCATCCAGCTCTGGTCTTCATCAGGCAACCCAATACAGACAACCAAATCTCTTCTGCAAACATAAATAAAAAATAATTTGTATTTTTAAGTGAGACAGGCCCTTCCAACACCTTTTACTGTGCATGATGGCTTGTGCTGCTGACCAAAGCTCAGACCCTCAGGGTTAATCCCTGGAGTCCCAGTTGCCCCGCACAGTGTTGGGTATGTTGGCCTGGCAAACACTGCCCCCTGGTGGGTTTGGTATTTACAAGTCTCTGAGTCCCTGTTCCTCCTGAGATGTGATGGATGAGAGCAGGGAGCTGAAATGAGCCCATCAGAGGCTGTTTAACCAAATCAAGTAGATTAGTTGACCTCTTCAGTTCATCAAACTCCTTTTATGGTTGTAACAGTCCTCTGGGCTTATCTCTTCCCTGCACTCACTGTTCACTGATCTCTGCTTCATTAGATCACCCACTTGTTCACTGGGACCATTGTTACCCTCCTATTCTCTCTATCTACATTTTATAACATTTTATTCATACAGTTTCTTTACTTTTCTAGGATTTTTCAAATGTTTCTGAATGACTTACTGTGGATTATGCAATAAAAACTGCTCCAGGCTGAATGTGTTTTTCTTTTCAGGCTGCAAAGGATCCCAATAGTGCCCAGGAAAGTGTATTCCTTGGAGGTGATGACCCAGTTTAGCTATATACCAGCTGTAGGTCAGCATCTGCAGAACAAAAGGAAAGAAACATAGATCATATATACCATATGGAAATATGCATGTTTTTATACATTTGTGATTTTATTTGGTCCACTGTTCAACTCAAACCAAATCTCTGCGACCTATATTTTTATCCAGTTGCATTCAGAGGCAACTTAATCCAGTGGTTCATAGTTGGTCCATTAGTGGAACCAAATTTAAATTCACTGAACCAAAGCTGTTGAATACTGTATATATTCATTTAATCATTTCATGGAACAATATTTGGGGTTCAAATAAGCTCGATAAAGAAACTATAGTTCCTGGTTACCCACTTTTAGGTCCAGGCCCAACAGTTGAGAGTCACTGGTTTTGTCTGCATAAAGCTCACCTCCTGATCAACAAGTCGTACATCCGGCCGTACGTCTTTGCAGTAGTGCAGGTATCGGAGAGAGTTCCCTGGAAGATCTCCTCTGGTCAGAACAATTGAGTTTTTTGGGATAGAGGCTAGTAACTCAAGACCAAACCGCTCCACCACACTGTTTCTGCTGTGATCACATTCCCTACAGTTGGAAGCACAAAGATTATTGTAACATTCATGCACTCTTTAGTGAAACTTTTAAAATAGTTAGAAGCCTTCTTAGTATTTAGACATTAACGTGATAGGTATAAAGTGTGCTCGAGTTTGTAGGTATACTTCAAGGTGTTGTGAGGGTAAGTCGTCAGTGCCCCCGCCCCCTGTGCTCTTCTGGCTGCCTATCTAATCACATGGAGACAGGTGTGATGGGTGTGACAGCATAGGCCATGCACTCCCCTTGATCAAAGCCGCTCTCTGATGGCTGTCTGGCATTTGGCGGCACTATGCTGGTGTAATCTGCCTCCTCGGACAGCTAACATCTTAGACTGAGCTCTCGCACCAGAATCTATGTGCTAACCGTGCCTCGCTTTAGCCCCTACCATGGGGTGAGTGCAGAAAACCTGACATGGAGAGTTCAGACCTGCAGTGTGAAGAGCAAAGGAGAATCAAATCAGGTTGACTCAGGAAAACTTGTGCATGGGGATTTTAAAAACATGAGACTTATATTTGGGCCCACAAATATGACAATCTAACAATTCAAAACAAGTTGAAATCAATCATATTATAAAGCTGAATATTAATCCTATCATAGCCAATATCATCAGTATTGTGTTTTGTGGCTTATTTTATGACGTTGAAAGCCATCACCTTATTCCCACCTTAAATACGTTATACCAAAATCTATCACCTTGTAGTTCCAACACACTGCTTCCATTTTATTCTTAGTAAAAACAGAATTTCTTTTTCACATTGTTGACTGTAAACATTTAACCACTTCTTCCTCAATAGAATATTTTATCAGGGTTTCTGGGCTAATGTTGTGGACATTGGCAGACAAGGTGTGTCATCTTTCGTTGGCGTTCCAATGTGTTGTATTAGTTTTATTTTCTCATATTTTTAGTTATTTTCACACTATAAATAAACATTAATAAACATAATAAAAAAAACAATTAATATATTTCACAGAAGGCTCTTATATGTTAATAATAAACAATTTGAGTCTAGATCTAGTCCAGCGTTAACAGTGTTGCTTACTTGTGATTGTTGTGAACGGTATGAGCCAGCAGAGCGAATGTAAAGAGCCAGCCTGTGATCTTCCATATTGTCCCACTTCCGAGCTTCCTCTCCAATATACTGCACGTCCGACTCAAACCAAGGCCTGCCAGCACACACACTGCAGCGTCGCTTTGTAGCCAGAAACGCTCAATCTGCAGGAAGTACAGGACACCACTGCCCTATTTGTAATTTTGCTTTACTTTTGGAGACAGCTACAAATGCATCTATATTTTTAAAGACATTTCCACATCTTACATTTGCTAATTTGTTAGCTTACCACACCAAGTAGCAGGGGTCTTCCAATATCCAAGTTGGCTCTCCATGCAAAGAACAGTGAGTAGACCAACAGCATGGTAATCAACAGCATAGACACGGTGCAACATTTTCTGAAAAGGCCACATAGAAATTGTTACAGGTACATACAAAAATGTCTCGGCAAGAGGAAGGAGATGCACCAGTGTTTATATGTTAGTGATCACAAGCCAAACAAATGAGAAGGGCATGATTGATATTCCAAAGCTGACAGAGTAATAATTAGCTTTTGCCAAATAAGTGAATCACTAAAGAGACTGAATGTACTTCTACAGTAAGAAGAAACTGTGGCCATTGGGAGTATGTTAACCACTTTTAACTGATTAACAAAAGGATCCAAAACACACATCAAACCTTTGTTGTTTGTTTATGAACCGCTATCTCACACTTAAAATCCTTTTTATGATTTTAGTTTCTCAAATAGCACTTTTGTTGTCATTGTTCCCCGTCTCCTATTCAAGGGATTATATTTGCTCTAAATATGTGCTTAGGTGTATGTGACTAAATGTAATTTCTAGTTCATTTGGTGAGGAGTTTTCTTCTACCTGTGCTTTATGGACAGTAGCAGCCCATTTGCAGCCAGCACAAGCACAGGAAGTGAAAGGTCTGCCAGGCAGTGGTCCAGCTGGGCTCTGAGACACACAGACAAAAGACAAAATAGAAACAGTGTCCACCAAAGACATAACTTCTGCTTCTGTGACAAAAACTCAAGGACACCCATTAAGAAGTGCCCTCCATCCTCTATCAAAACAAACTATGTGGACGTGCGTGTCTTCTTTCAATAGGATTGACAGATACAAATGACTGTGTCATCCACCACCCGCTGCCCCGTCCTCTCCTCACAGCTGCTGTCAGTCATAGAGCACACACAGTTTCCTGCCTCTTCCTTAATACCCATCTCTATTTGACAGATTATTGAGTCTCTATATCTCTCAATGTACACTATGTGAGAGTGCTTACATGTGTGTGTCTGTGAGTGTGTGTGCCAGCATCTCCAGCGGGTTTATGTCTTCACTGTGACATGCCTGTCATGTTTGCCTCTTTTCCCCATCTTGAAGGTGTGCTTGTCCATCAAGCAGCAGGGGTGATAGGGACGGGTGGGTGCCTGGCAGAGGGGGGCTGATAGTGGGGTGCCTTAAGACGTACATGCACCCCCATCCCGTCAGCTGAAGAAGATACTGTGGTGGAAGAGAGCAGAAGGGATTGGGGTGGAGGTGGGGGTGCTTGAGTGGAAAAATACAATTTCTCCAGCTCTATTGCAGTGTCTGTCATCACAGCTTGTCACGCTTAAACACCAGAGCTGAGTGATCATTTCAAACTGCTGGAGAAACAGAACACAGCGATTTGGCCCTCTAAGCAGGTTCAGTTCTGCTTTCATGGAGGAGAGTGAAATGGGAAGAACAAAAGCTGCTGTGAGGAGAAGAGGCACCGAGACAAGAGAAGATGGGCCACTGCAGAAATGATTGTGGGCTCTCAAAAGAGTCCAGTGTGGCTGCTTTTAAACCTGTGTTCAACACTAGTGCAGAACAAGAGGCACTGGGGTCGCATACTTCAAAACCAAATGTGGTCAATGGTTCTACAGTGTCTAACCCTAGTGTCTCACAACCTACAGTCAGAAAAAGTCATGACCTACAGTCAGAAAGTCATGACCTACAGTCAGAAAAAGTCTTGACCTACAACTGTCAGAAAAAGTCTTGACCTACAACTGTCAGAAAAAGTCATGACCTACAGTCAGAAAGTCATGACCTACAGTCAGAAAAAAATCATGACTTACAGTCAGAAAAAGTCGTGACCTACAGTCAGAAAGTCATGACCTACAGTCAGAAAAAGTCTTGACCTACAACTGTCAGAAAAAGTCATGACCTACTGTCAGAAAAAGTCTTGACCTACAACTGTCAGAAAAAGTCATGACCTACTGTCAGAAAAAGTCATGACCTAATGTCAAAACATCCCCAAAAGTGTTTTCGCAATATGTTCAGAAATTTAGCATCACATCAGTATTATCAACCAACAAGAGCGTGCTCAAGACCTGAGACAAATTTGTGATTTAGTGCTGAATAAACTGATTTCACCTTTTTTTTTACATAATATTATGGAAGAGAGAATTATTACTACTCACTGAAGCATTATCGTCTTATTCACAGAGCTTGATGTCTTAGCCTATAAACAAAATAACATATTGAATGATATAACAGTATACATTTATACATGATGGTAAATAAAGTCTAATCACAAGGTAACAGTACATACCAAACTGAATGTGCCATATTCAGCCCTCAGCAGGTGGGTCAGCAGACCGGACAGGGTGGTCTGGTCTCCCCAGCTCCAGCGAGCTGTGTTTAAGTATGAGGATATGGGCATGTAGATGTAGGGCAGAAAACCAGCTCCAAAACACACTCCCAGAGACACGACAACGCGCACTGATAGCTCCTGTCAACAAAACACACTGTTGTTTTATACTGCACCAACTTTTAAACTAGAAATGTAGTTTGTCATAAAAGATTTACTGGTGCTTCTTTAATAATTCTACATTTTGAGTACATTCCAATAATATTAGAAATGTACCTTTTCAGAGTAAAGGCGATGGAGAACCCAAGGAATGATAATAATTACATACAGCACCAATGTGTGCTGGTTACAGAGCCCAAGGCCACAGGAAAAAGCTCCCAAATGGGCAATCTAGGAATGAAAGAGAGTAAACAACAAAATACCTTTTCAAATGTACTATTCCATGATACAGTGTCATTTCATAGCTTACTTTACTTCTCTGATTGTCATTTTCAGCACAGTGAAAGCTGGCAGTCAAGAAGAAGAGCAACCCAACAAACAGGTTATTGAGACTGAAGACCTCTGCCACCACAGACCACTGCCAGGTCATTCTGGACACGGCAAACATTCCTCCGGCCAAAACAGCTCCAGGAACTGGGCCTTCAAGCCTGTCAAACAAGAACCAATAATAAGCACTATATCATGCAATTAGTTTCTTATTCAAATAGCATGGGTCTATCTATTCAACAATAGCAGTTTTGTATTGCAGTATTGCAACTTTTTAGAAAACTGAAAAGCAATCACATTCCATTTGGACTAAAATAAACCATATTATCTTTCTTATTTGTCCCACGTACACTGTGGTGATACAAAAAGCCTCACAGCCGTTTCACATAATTTAAAATCTTCAGCCATAAAAGCAGCCACTTCCCCAGACTAATTTGGAGGCCTATTATAATCTTCCCTCGGCCTGAGTTTGCTTCTCGGACAAGACCTTGAAAAACATTCTGAACTGGGCTGTTCCAATATCACAGGAAACTCTCTCCCTATAGCAGCATGGTTGATCTCAGGCAGACTGGCAAAGAAAACCAGCCACAGTGGAGATAGCACTTTATCCCCAGCTTCTTAAATATAATGTGAGCACAAAAGTTTCCCCTTCATCCTCTCCTGTACTGTCTCCATCTCCTTTTGCAGTAATTGAAGCAAACTTGGGATAATCTGTCATATGCTTAAGACCCACCACTTACTGAAATGAGAGGGAGTGGGGAGAGAGAGTGGCAATATTATTGGGGGGACAGAAAAAAGAAATGGGTGTGTTTTAAAGGGGTGAGGAGGAAGTATGCGGTTAAAGGGGTGCGGGATGAAGGATGAAACGCACACAAAAAAAGGACGAAAAAAGTTCAGGGAAAAATAGAATAAAAAGCAGCCCAGTTCCCCGGCATGCTGGCTCGGAAATATGAGCAGCCTCCTCGACAATTAGGGAAGTCAGGCAGTATGGCCCTTTCCGCCATTGTGTGGAGTGGCTTAGAGTCCTCATCAGCCTATCAGCTAACTGACAGGCAGAGAGCTGCTCTATTCAGCACCGCAGATACAAGCTGCAGGCCAAACGGCTGCCAGGTCCCTTATGACCCCACAATCCCTCGCCGGTGACAGCTTCAAGCTCCATAGCAAATTAGGCGCTCTCACATTACAATCGCGCAAGACAGATTCCATTAACGGTATCTGAAATTGAGTAGAGAGCGGGTCCCCGTTATCAGACCTGACTCATAAGCGCCACCATTAATCACGAAGCATGATACCATTTATACATTTCCAGCTCTCTGCCTGCCGCTGTGATAGTCCGCCACAAAAGGCCCGATGAGACTTAGGCGGAGGGGAACAATGGAGCTTTCTGAGGAGAGCGCAGTAAATCGGAAAAAAAGAGCAAGAAAGAAACAGGGGAAAAAACTCCTGCTGCTGACTAGTTTCCCTTTTTCTTGGGTTGTCTCACACGCCACTATTTTTGTGTGTGTGTGTGTGTGTGTGTGTGGAAGGCCGGGAGGGGGCTAGTGTTGACGGGGTGTCTACGAGTGCCTTTTTAATAAGAGATACGTCTTCCTCACCACACCGCTCCAGGAATTAGCATTAAGTTGGAGGGGTGGATGAAGAAAAGGGGTGTGAGGACTTTTCGTTGAGGTGCAAGACCCCCCGCACCCAGAATTTTACCTCACTGCGTGACAATTAACCCAGAGCTTATAATTCCAGCAGAGGGGGGCCGATTTGGGGTCACATTGGGTGCAGCAGAGTGATGGGGGTCCTGGGGTGGGGGTATTACGTTGAGTGTCTTGTGAAGTCCCATTTGATATATCCAACACATATACACACACACACACATATGCAGCATTTCTTTTCTTGCTTTCCTCTCCCTCAGTGACTGACAAATCTCTCTGTTAGCGCCAGTCAGTGCATGAGAGTTCAGTGATGTGTGTAGGGTACCACTGTAAATGGCCCGTCAGTCTTTGAGGGGACCACCTGGGCCCCAAGCTAATTTTCCAGGCTGCATGGACACACAAGGAACACACTGTGGCCATGTTCCTTGTTATCACAACTCCAATGCGGTGCTGGATGGTGCTGTGTTAAAATGTTGCGGCTCAGTGACAATGGTCTGGGAAGAAAATAACAGCACTGACAACTGGAGGAGTCAATTCAGCCTGTCTCTGCAAAAAAATTTTCAAATATTATGTATACAGCCACTATACTGTAGACCTAGAAATCTCTATAACTGTCTCTCTATAACACAAATTTGACTTAAGATTCAAAAACACAAAAAATATACTAATTAAGGCCCGGCTGCATGATGTTATAAAAACATGGAATATGCGTTGAGTATTGCAGTAACTATATGACTGGCAATAATTGGGAAAGCTTTTTCATATAGTAACTTCAATAAATATATCAATGTAAATTTAAGCTGAAAAAGACCAAACCTAACTAAACTGATGACTGAATCAAACATAATATTTTTGTCAGATGAAGACAATTACATTATTCCAATACATTTAATTTCCTCAACAAAGCCGATTTACTGATAAGGCTCCAAGGATTGCGCTCTTCAAGGATATAACACATGCTTAATACAATTGTTGTCAAAAGTTAAACAGTGGCTTGTCTCATTGACCCATTCAGTTGTTGTTGTTAGTAAATTGTGCCAGCACCAGGCGTCAATGCTAAATAACAGCACATAAAAAGCTTACAGCAGCACTCTGTTTTGAATGAGGCTCCACAATGGAGCTGGCCAAAAGAGTGACTGTCACACACCACCCCAGGGATGGGACAATACTGCGGCTGTGCCACTGCAGATGAGCGCAGCCCTGTTCTCTCACTGCGCTGAGGTTTGGGGAAGCAGGGCTGGAAAGGAATCACACATTCCTTAAGAGGGTAGAGAGCCCACAGAGGAGGTGGCCTGCTCAGAGCATGAGGTTTCCAGCTGGCCCAGGATAACACCCGGGGGCTCTCCTCTGGCCGGGACAACAGGCAGGGTACTTAGCAGCTATTTGTATGGAACTGCTAAGTGTATCATATGCTGTTTCTGAAGCCAAGCTGCAATTGATACAGATATGTAAGCTTCATTTCCAAGCTTTGAGCGGGTCAGTGCATGGATTAGTCTTCTTCTTCTGAACACCTAGTAAAGTTTTTTTTCCCCCAGATATAACTTACATACAGTGGTTCTCAATGTGTAATTGTAGGAATGTATCGATTCATTGTTGTATATTGATATATCATCGTAATTACCAATAATCGCAATAAAAATAATATTGTGATAATATCGTGAAATTTACCGTTACACGTCACACTTTTATTTACTTTTTTAAATGAAGTCTGAACAGTTTAAAACATGATCGGAATTCTTCTTTGTGATCAGTTTTACTTAATTATTATATGTAGTGTTTGCGATATTGTCAAAGCGTCCCCTTAGAATTATAAGGTTCTATATGCGTTCTGACCACTTTTGAGTAAATCCACATTAAAAAGTCGAGGCTTGATATTACAGATGGAACTTTATATTTTCTTGAAAAGCTCAAAAATGAATAAAACTCAATTAAACACTTGTCATTATAAAGATTAGACATCCAAATATAGGAATATGTAAATAACTCAATTTTGAAAACTAGATAGAACCACATAATTCTAAGGGGACAAAATATTGTATCGTCAGTCCACTGTTTCGATATATATAACATACCGCAGTATATACAATTAAGCACATATTTCTAGTAGTAGTGTTCCTACAATGTAAAGCCACGAGTCTTCCTGTTCTCACTGTAGTATAGGGTAAATATGTGTCCCAGCTTTGCCTCTCACAAACCCCTCCTCCAGCAGAATGCTTCTCTGCTCTAAGTGCGTGTAAAATTAATCACCGCAATTCTGCTCAAACAATACAGCCACTGACATGACAATTTCTCCCAGAATGCCATCTTAATCTCCACCCAACACCCACAAAATTATAGGAAGGAGAGAGAGAGAGAGAGAGAGAGCGCAAAAAACAATTTACAAAAACCCTATGTTTATGCAATTCTCTGTATGCCATTTTTACTGCTGTCTCCTCCAACAAAGTCATTAGGCACACACCAGTGATACATAAATGTTCCTGTATAGATTCCATTAACTAATTCAGGCTGAATTGTAATTGCAGGCGCCTGATCCGTCTTCGTGCCCGCTGCCTTATTAGAGACTGCCTGTGGTTGGTGAGCGCTTGGGATATTGACGTCCGAGGAAAGACACAATCTCTGGGCCTACGGGCAAAACTGAATATTAAACTGTTACTGTATTCTGCTGTCTATCTAACCCTCCCGCCTCCTCCTCCGCTCTATCCCCATCCCGTAGCCAGTAATGAGGAAATAACATCTTCATTAGACATCTGTTTAACTGTATTAGAGGATGTGTCCTGGGGGAACCATTGGTCATGCTGAGGATGGGGGTCTGTCCGACTACAATATAATACAAATGCGATATTGAGAGAATGGAACAAAAGGTCCTGAGATTGGGCTCTTTTTAAAGTAGACAAAAGTCAAATTGACTTTTGTCATAAAATGGCTGTGCTGTTTCTGCCACTTGCAAGATTTTATCAGCCAATAGCAGATGTGTAAGGATGGCTGGCACCTGTAGGCAAAAGTGAAAACCACTTGGAGTTTTTCCTGGTGGAAATTTTGATTTTCAACGCCATTAATAAATATAGAGCAGAAACAAAATTTCTATTATTTCATGACATCATTTTTACTATAAAATATAAAAGGTGTTATTAATTAAATAAAAGTGTCACTTCAGTCTTTCATGTGTTACTGGGGGGAAGACATGGGTAATGCAGAGGTGCCATCAACCAAAGGGCACATGTAGTTTTGGTGAACTAGGCCTATGCTGTCGTCCCCGACAGCAAGGTGTATATCGGTGAAACGGCCCCATACGTCTGCCACAACTGCTATGGCACCAACGGGCACCTTAATCAGATATTGTGTGATTTCTAAGGGTTTTTATATTGTTAACAAGCAATTAAGAGGCCCTGCCCCCAAACAATGATGAATATGGGAAGGGTCTATTTGAGTTTTTGATTTGTCTGGATGTTTGTGAAGGATGTTTTTTGACAAATTTTGTAAATTTCCCTAAACTACACTCTTCTTTCAGTCTATAGGGGGCGCTATAGAGGTAACTGGCATCATATCAGTCAGATGTGTTCAGGGCCGGGGGGTAATTAGGTGTTTCAGGTTTGAGCCTAATCGGGCTGTCTAATATACCGATATGTCGACTTCCTGTTTGTTGTAGGGTGGGGTCATAATAATATTTTATGTTGGGTACACTGTGGAGAATAACTGTACCAAGTTTCATTGCTCTCTGCCAAAGTAAGTGTGTCCAGGGTCCCATAGGGGTCATAAAAATGGGGGCACTATAGAGGCATTCTTTATTTGACCTCTGTAATGTGCCTATGTACATTAAGTATACATTATATATATATATATATATTGCCCGGATCAATGTGACAACATTCATGAGATTTCGTTTATGTTCAGCAGGATTATTGGCTCAATAAAAGCATCAAAACATTAATTAGTGAATTACTTAATTGTCATTAATCAAAGATGTACCAAACTCAATCGAGTTCTGCATCTTCATGATATGTACCTGTGTGCAACAGTTGAAAAAGATCCAGCAAAGACTTTTTGAGTTATTGCGTTCACAGTTTTGGCCCGTTATTAATTAATTACTTAATTAATA
>JAVQKC010173307.1:0-21340 GCA_036025475.1 Philypnodon macrostomus
CATTCACTCCACAGTCACACCTGATGATGGTAAGCTACTTATGTAGCTACAGCTGCCCTGGGGCACACTGACGGAAGCGTGGCTGCCAGTTTGCGCCTACGGCCCCTCCGACCACCACCGAACACCAATCACACAACCATATTCATTCAATGTGGGTTAAGTGTCTTGCCCAGGGACACAACGACAGTGTGCGCTCGGACGGGGGCTCGAACCACCGACCCTCTGGGCGAGCGCCTACCACTGTATGTTCTGATGTTCATGCGGGAAACTGGAGAAAATCACCCAAACACAAATGGAACATGTAAACTCCCTCCTCCTCTAGCATGCAATTTCTAGTCAACAGGTATTTTTATGTAAACAAATGTACGTGTAGTTGATGTGCCCTCTTCCTTTCACCTTTTGACCTTTTGATGCTGTACAGAAACCACAGCTAAACTGCAACACTGTAGTTAGTATCAAATGCATAACAATGACAGATATGTACATTTAAGGCCACTTCTGTCCCATTGTGTTTCTGAATTTGCACTGGCCCCAAGCTGCTTAGGTAAAAGACAGTGTTGGTGAAGGGCATGTCGCTAGAGATGCACTGAGGGCTTGATATTGAATTTCCTCTCAACACCTAAGAGTCACCCTGCTGTGGGTGCCCGTGAGCCTCATGGTATTCGAGCGGGGAGTCTGCTGTTGTGGTGGTAGAGATCACATACACCAGTTGTGGGCCAATCGCATCAATTCCTTATTCCCAAACCATGTTAGTTCAATACACCAGGAGTTGTCTTTCAAATGGCTGCCTCCCCGGAGATTTCACAGACAGGCCTGAAGTAATACATCCTCTCATGTTTCATCCAAGCAGTGGTTATAGATGATCATATTAATGTGATAAAATCAGATCAAGTGTATGATGTATTTGTTGTTGGGTAATATGATGTTTGAGACCATATATACCATGTCATTAAATCATTTTGAACCTGCAAAATGGGCAGGGGCAATTTACGATTTTTACCAAATGTTGAGGGAAGGACAGGAATGACACAAAGACCAGTTGAGTCAGTTTTGGGAGTGATCCGTGGAAATGAGCTGCCTTGGCGGAGGTCTACTTTCTAGTCTATTTTGATTCACAATGTTGTAGTATGTAGATAAAAAATATATTGCCTGTCAATGAATGTCTTAATGTCAGTTAAATTGCCATTGTCCTGGGTGTACCTGCCTAATACCCATAGTTGATGAGATCACCCCAGAGAACGATGAATGAATACAGTGTTGTATCTAATATGATATTTGAGTCTTGTAGTTGTTTTTTTAAATGAAACCACTGGTCTGAAAGCCTCCATGTCCTCTCCTGGCCCTCCCTCCGGTAAACAACATGAGCTCGTGAGCAGCAGATCCTTCTCAAAGTATTGAATGATGGTTTGTGCAAAAGGACAGGACTAGACCGTTGATGTCACAGAGCAGCAGCTGGACGGCCTCCGATGATGGTGATTTGTGGAAAGTGTAATCTGCTGAGGTCGTTCACTTTGAGTAATATACAGTCCTCACTTACTTAATGTCAGCATCTCAAGGGATACATTATGCATTTGAAAGAAAAGTGCAGTGGGAAGCCCAGACAGTAGAGGGGGGCGGCTATGGACATCAGTAGGCAGGGAATAAAATTGTGCTGAGTCGTCCAGCAATTTTGAACATTTTAGGTTTAAAAGGATGACAGTTAAATTGCCACAATATTCATTTTAGAAATATATTGTATGTCAGACCGGCCCTACTGCAATTCTTTATCATAATTGCTGTATCTTTTATTTTTTTTTGCAATAAATCTCAACGAACATCTTGTTTTCCCTAAATGTTACTAGCTGTAGCCACTGACTCCATACAATATTGACCAGAAAAACAACTCAACTTATACTCAATGGCCACTTCATTAGGTAGACCCTGTACCTAATACCTGATGTTTTAAGGAACATTAATGACATTTCTTCTTCATTATTCTAATGCTGGTTTGAACATCAGCAGGGTTTTCCTGTGCATATGCATGTGACTATTGGCTTGACGCTTCATCAGCTATTTGAACTCCCAGGCAGGTAAACAGGTCTACCTAATAAAGTGGCCAGTGACTGCACTTAAATAGCGCAAAACACATTAAGCAAATATTTCTATGATCTCGAGTGAACATTTGGCTATAGACTTTGCAAGGAACAAGTAAAAAGAAAAAAAAAAGACAATACTTCACGTGATGCCAAAAAACAGGAACAGCATATTGGCAAAGTAACCACATCTTACCACAGCCACTACTTTAAAAGTCCTGGCAAAAGAAAGCACTGGATAAACTGAATATTTGAGCAGACACTGGTTTATTTCTTCTTTTAGAAACAACAGTTTTTCAGAGTCAGTATTGGAATGTTAAAATCAATGTTGAGTAAAAATATGCATTTATTTACTAAGTCAAATGTTTCTAGATGCACTAACACATACATTACGCACACTAGCCACTATCCACGTACCTAATAAAGTGGTGCACGGTGTGGTCTTCTGCTGTAGGTCATCTGCTTCATGTTTTGACATTTGAGAAGGGCTTTGTGTACCACGGTTTCTCTGAGCTAATGTTGCCTTTCTCTGATCTCAAACCAGTCTCTGACCACTGGCATCTGCAGACATTTTCACCCACATAACCGACACTCACTGGATATCATTTTGAAACCATTGTCCTTAAACATTACACATGATTGCAACCGATTATCAATTTCTCAACAACCTGGAATGGTCTACATTTCAATGCAAACCCACAGCCTGATAACATTATTTGAGCTCACAAGCAGGTAAATAGGCCTACCTAATAAAGTGGCCAGTGACTAGATATATCATGTAATTCTTTGTAATATGCTTACATGGGTTGTGTACTGGAACAAGGACTGCGCTGAATCCAAACTGATACACTTTGCGTAAGTTGTTGGAGTGGCCCCATGGTGATGTGCAATCTAGTTGCCTCTTGTCACACCATTCAATATGTGCTGCACTCATTTGTGATCTGTGTACATTGTTCGTGAATGTCTTTGTGTGTGCTTTTCCCTAAGCAGTGACCTCTTTTTCCCCCAGTGAAACAAGATGAGATCATCAACATTTATTATTATTTATTATTTTTTAAGATATCTTTTGGCCATTTTCAGCTTTATTTGACAGGACAGTAGACTGACTCAAACCGTCATGAGCCAGATTCTAACTCACAACGCCAGGGAGATCATGTAGGCTCTGAATATGGGCCGCACGCTCTAACGACTGAGCCCGAGATCATTGGGGATTTTAAATAAATATTTTCAATTTCCTAGTCCTCATATAGAAAGATTTCCTAGTTTACCTAACGAGTTTAGAAGCCCCTGTTATGAAGAATATCAATTACATGGTGTATGTACATTTCTTGTATGCAGTTAGGCAAGAACCACTCCTTGTCATAACAAAATGAAAAGGAGAGGAATTGTATTTAAAATGGAGGAAAGTGTGCCATTGCAACCAATAAGGTTATCTCTTCGCCCATGGTGGTTTGTTTGTCTGAGCAAGATGATGACTGATGACATTTTCAGAATAAAAAATGTCAGTAATGAGCCCAGGAAGATCAATTTTTTGTTATCATTTTGTACAATTGCTAATAGGGACCTTCCAACTGATTGAAAGATACTCTTTTATGTGGGGTCTTTTGTTGTGGCTCAATGTTTTAAGCCTTTTCAGCTGAAATCCAATCCTTGGACCAAGTTTAGTTCTGGGTACTTTATCTTCATTTTGAGGAGAAAAGGGAAATTTTGGTCGATGTTGGAAATGTTTCAAATAAAGTAAGTAAACTGCTGATATCATGCAGTTTGACTGGATTGACTAAGGCCACTAATGTATCATGCATAATTTGTCCACGGCAGTTATTGAAAAGACTCTGGTCAGCCTCTGAGTTTGCATTCTTTGTTTATTAAGAGTCACATTTTACTTCATGATACCACAATAACTGCTGCCTGATGGTATTAAAATTATTATTTGCTTGGCTTCACTATGGCCAGAAATAGTAAGATGTATCATGCATGAGAGGAATTCATTGTAATTGGCCTCAAGACTGGACATTCAAAACACTGTGGCCAGCTTCTGAGTTTGTGTTTCTTATTTATTCAAACCACTGTGAATATTTACCATTTTATTTTTATCATGCCACACTGGCTCAGTAATAAACTGCTGCATGGTGGTAGAAAAGTTCATCTGACTTTTTCCATTCTTTTATAGACCTCTATTTGTGAGTTGTGTGCTGATGATCTGTTGCCGGGCTGCTGTGCGTGCATAGATTTAGGTGGCTCTAGTCGCTCACACTGTCATTAGTCGGTCAGTGCTGTGTCATTATGAGCGCCCGGGCCCCAGTGGAACAGCAGGAGGACAAGGTTGAGCTCTTTCTATAGAACCTCCTCCGCTTTCCCCACTATCTGTCTGTAGATCTGCTGTCCATCTGTCTGTCTGAGACACTGTACAAGCTTAAAGGGGCCCTATGCTGACTTTTTTGTATAGCTTTCTACTAGGCCTGCACAATATATTCAACAAAGCTGTGTTTTAATTCTTGTTAAGACACAATTTTATTATTTGGCAGCCCTACTTTTTACCATGTAATGTTGTTTCCTCATCATTCCCAGAGTTGCATTTTGTTCATGCAAGCTTGAATTATCTTGTATGCTGAGCCACTGTATTCTCATGAGGTGAAAACATGATTGTTAGCCTTTTTATGTAAATAAGTGAAGAAACCCCCACCTTGCAACTACCTTCCATTGTTTGCACTGTGTGGCCAGAAGGGGGAAATCTGAGCTTTTTGAGCCCAGAGAAAGCAACAAAAAGAAGACGTTTGTAGATATATTCCATTTTTAAGTAAAAAAAATGTAAAAAATTCTAATCTAGGTGAACCAAAAAATAATAATAATTAAAAAATGCATAATACGCCCCTTTAAGCTCATGTTTACCCTGCTTAAGACCTTAATTGACTTTCTTAAAATAACTAGTTACAATTATTTTTCCATAGCAGTGAGAAAAGAGGATTTGTAGTTGAATGTAATTTGTTTTCTGATAAAACTGTACAATTTAATAAATGTGCAACACTACACTTTAACTGAGGAAATCCATTTCCTTTTGGTACAAGACAATACTTTTTTGTAATTTGTTCAGTTAATTTGTTCAGTAGTAGATTTGTCCCAACAACTATGGGCTTTAGGTGGGGTACATCCTTGACCATTTTTCTCAATATTGACACACACTCAGACAACCAAGTTTTTCTTACTTTGTTATGCTATGTATTTTCAATGCCTCTTTCAAGTTAAGTCTGCATCATAGCAATATTGATTGTGCTTTGAAGCGTCTGGAGGAGTTGATATGTGTCCATTGACCTGACTTATCAACACTATGAGTTCAAATTTGTCTTGAAATAAAGCCTTGAGGTTTTAATACGTTTCTCGCTCCCATCATCCCTGTTAGATTAAAGATCCTGACTCCCCATCTATCTCACGGCTCAACTCTTTATTGGGCTATATTTCTACTGCTGTACACTCATGTAACCCATTGCTTAGAGAACCACACCAAATGTGTTATTACAGTTTCCTTTTGTTAAATTCAACATTGATGAATTTGGACATGCATGATTAACTTCAATCCCCTATATCATTGTTTCTCAAACACTGGGTCAGGACTCAAATGTGGGCCACCAAAGCTTTTGATCGGGTCCCAATAAAATTTTTTTAGTATCATATTTCATATTTTAATATGATTATTTTTTATTATTTGTTTGCTCCATAAGCCAAAAGGACAATAATAGAAAGAAAATCCTAACAAAATGGAAAAATGGGGAAAAAAATCTGACAAAAACACCAGTCTTATTACAAAAAAAAAAAAACCCTAATAGTTATGGTCCAAGCTATGGGTCGCAATAATTATGGCGAAACAAAATATTGATCTCATTAAATACTTTACTCAAATACTCTCAAAATGAAAACTCTGAAAATAGCAAAAAAACCAATGTCTGGACTAAATCAGGTGTAAACCATGGTTTGGCAGAGTGGGGGTGAAGAGCTGGCTGAGGGTTCAATAGGACATAATTCACTTACACTGACTCTGTAAGTAATGTAACATGTAATGGTTATGGTAATAACAGAATGGCTCTTGACACAGTACAATTACATACTTAGAGAACATATGGAGCATAAAGAGGAACGATTATACCTCCATTTTACCCTTTGGCCATACTATTATGCAGCTAATGTGGTATCAATGATTAGGAGCTGAAACTGAACTAAATGGTCTTAAATTTGAAGCATTTTGTGAAAATATATAGAAAAAAAACATAGAGTTCTGAAGAGCTATTCTAGTTAGTCACAAGGCTGACAGAGACATACCATTTACTCTCACATTCATTTGGGGCCATTTAGATTCACCAACTTGCCTTTAGAATTATACAGTTCTATCTGCATTTTGACAACTTTTGAGTAAATCCACTTTAAAAAGTCAAGGCTTGACTTTATATTTTTACATAAAACAAAACTAAAAAATTTATAAAACTCAACAGAACACTTGCTATTATAAACTATAGAATAACTATAACTATTTAACTCAATTTTGCCCAAAAAATATAAACAAAATAAACTTTATAATTCTAAGGGGATGATAAATATCAACAAACTTTAACAAATAATCATGCATACTCATTATGCCACAAGCTGCCACAACAGCCTCTATATATTCCTATATTTGAATACCTAATCTTTATAATGGTAAGTGGATTTACTCAACAGTTCAACAGTTCAACAGTTCAACAGGCAAAAACTAATCATTAGCTTCAACAACCAAAGTCAGTACAATTTGAAAGACCAGTAGCTTTGTATGGGCAAGCCAGAGAGTCAAATACCTCACTTGTGTACATGTAGTTTACAGATACCAGCTAACTCCTATAAGAAAGCTCCACACATGTAGCACAAGCTTGTCGTGATGGTCTGTTGAAGTAGCTCATTTACTCATTTAGTGTTGATAGGCCAAGTCTCCCAGGATGGCAATTCCTCTTCCTACTCCTCACCCGATAACGTTTGGATCACAGCTTCAAACAATCACAGTTAGATCAATACATGGTTATTTATAGACAGGTGTTTAATCATATGAGCTTTTGCAGTTGCCACTTGACAATGTTGTATGTATTTCCTTGATTAGTCCCATATCCCATTTGATCTCTGCTCATATCAGCGCCATGTAATTACCCTCATGGTATCGACTCTTCATTTGATTGCTCTGTGCATAAAAGATGTCATGTA
The DNA here is from genome assembly GCA_036025475.1 of Philypnodon macrostomus. Classification (NCBI taxonomy): domain Eukaryota; kingdom Metazoa; phylum Chordata; class Actinopteri; order Gobiiformes; family Eleotridae; genus Philypnodon; species Philypnodon macrostomus. The sequence continues at coordinate 7,290 of JAVQKC010173307.1, forward strand.
GCTACAGTCGATTGGCACCATACAAGCACTGCAGTAACCTGACAATTGTGGGTAGATGTAATTTGGGGTATAGTAACATATAGTGCTATCTCCTATATGTTTAAAAAGTTCAGTTATTTTTTAAACCCACACTAACTTATCATAAATGAAGGGAACACACAAGAACAATAGAAAACATATATTTCTACATAACTCCTGTGAAGTGGTCAATGTTAAGAATGTTTAGACCTTATTCTAGCATGTTATTTTCAGCTTACCATTGGTTACAAAAGCTTTTCAAAGACAAAAATGTGTCTACCGAAAATCCTAGTGGCTAGTAGCTTTTGAAGAATACTTGCCACACAGGTCAGCCTACAAAAGGTAATGTTAGGCCCTGTTCAAAGTAAGTAATTTACCATTGTTTATTCTTGAGCGCCCCATCTCTTCTACACTTCATACAAACATATTTTAAATCAGAAGGTGTGATTCGCGTCCCCTGGGATTTCACGAGCCACTGAAGCATATCTATGTCCCTGTGTTTTCATCATGTGTTCAGACATTGTTTATTGGACACTAAACATGTGTGAGTGTGCCCACATCTGCTGAAGTGACAGTGCAGGAAAAAGAGACACAACGGAGCCTTTGTTTCCATGGAAACTAAAGAAAAGTTGACCCCCCCCTATACTCTACATCCCAAATGTTGGTGCATGGTAGTGGGGAACAAGCAGTGGTTTTGTGCAGTTTTTTTTTTTTAGTGTATGTGACCTGAAATTAACTGATTTATTTGAAAGATGATAAGACAATCTTAGATGATGATTTTAGGGGTGGATGATATGGTATAAGATACAACCTCTTTTAAGAACACTGAGAATGTTAAAGTAAAAATAAGTAAAGAGCATGTATGGTAGAATAAATGAATGCACTGTAGCATGATTCAACAATCTTTAGATGAAAACTGTACCATACATTTTAATATAGTTAATGCTGTGGTAATACTGACTTGGATGTCTATGAGATCCTTGCAGCTCATCAGATATAGTTAAAATTATTCATTAAAAATAACAGCAAGGCAGGTATGAAGAGACGACTAATGACTGCGGTTGCCAATTAGTGAAAATATTTCCTAGCTGCTGAAAAACTAGGGAAAAAAATATTTTGTGGTTAATGCAATAACAGTCCTCTCATCTATAGTTTACCGACTGGCAAAGAATGTAATGTAACAATTAACTGTGTAAAAATATTTGATTTAATAGTAAGGGCTGCAGGAGGTACACAAGATTTGTATATGGTTTAAATGTACAGTGATGGTCCATTTCTTCTGCATGATCTCCCCCATGTGCTCTTCCTGTTTCCACAGACATCTTTTTCATGGTTAGCTGTTGAGGAGACCACCACCAGAGAGCCACTGTGGCCTCTTTTATTGTAGTCTTAATCCTGAGTCACCACTCACCATAGGATGAAAGGAGCCCCGCTGATGCTGGGCAGACGGGAAGCACAGTCACCATTACTGCATGTCCTACATAGGGCGGCACAATATTAGAAAAACGTGTTGAGTATTGCGATCACAATATGATATGAAACTCTGTATTTACTTTGGAAATTAGGTGTAAAATAACCTGAAGTCTAACCCAAGACCAAACTGGAGACTGGGCTTTTTCTCTTTATTGGACAGGACAGTTGAAATGTGACAGAAAATCATGAAGGAGACGAGCAGGACAAGACTTTCAGCAAACCAATGTGGTCTGAATTTGAACCCACAACACTATGTGAGCAATACTCTCACAGCTCTTCCAACTGAGCTAAACACAGCACAGACAATTATTTTGAGTGTATGTTTTTGTCAGATAGAAAACAATAACACTGCAATAATTCAGGTTTCAAGCCATAGACACTGCATATTTTATTATACATGAATGATCATCCATATTTGGTGGCCCCAGTCCGTGTGAAAAGCATCTAAAGAGTGTCTCTCACGGCGTCTGTCCTTGTCATAATCCCTATTACTATGTTGCAGGTGTGTACTCCATCGTCCTGTTCACGAGTGTAGGTGTGAGTTGGCGTGAGTTAGTGTAAGTTTGTGTGTGTTAGTGTGCGTGGGCCGGTTGTCAGACAGGAGGGGAGCCCGAATGGAAAAAAGGGGAGAAAAGCACAGTAATTATGGCCTCCCATGTTCAGCAGAAACATCAGAGAAAAGTCATTTGTTGCTGTATATTTAATCAGTGCAGATAACAAGACTGAGTGCAGCTGTCTGGGCCTATGGGCAGCGGCAGGACACGCATCTTCCCCCATTTCCGCTAAAACCTATTACGATTTAATGCAGCCGGCCACAGGGCTTTTTATTCCTATACCTCCAGTCATCAAGCATCACCTTTTAGCTCTAATTTGTGCACATTTGACAACCAACCCCACGGTCTCTCATTTTCACAGCTTCATACTTGTCCACATTCATTCATGTCTTTATTTAAAGGGACCGTGTTCTTTGCTAGCTTTTGTTATTAATTGTGTTTATGTTGTATAGTTTAAAAAGAGTGTTATTTATTAGAAAGATGAATCCAAGCAATTTTATCTCCTGAGAAGTAGAGTTGCGCTGATACATCTTCAGTCCTGACACCTGGGCTTTGTGGATCGATAACCAAAGCACTAAAACTAAAATCCCTACTGAAAAGGTTAGTGCCTCAGCATACAGGATTACTTAGACTTGCATGAATGAAAATGAATTCAACTCTGGGTATGTTTTTTGACAACATTGTAACACAACAGCAAAGATCAGAAAAGTCCATTTTCCATAATAGGGCAACTTTAAGTGTACTCTTCCGCTTCTCTGTGTTTCTTTAGGGTCCAGGTTGAATTCTATGTGAATGAAAACACATTCAAGGAGCGCCTCAAGCTGTTCTTCATCAAAAACCAAAGATCAAGTGAGTTGTTTATGCTTGTCTGTCTCTATTTCCATATTTCTTTCAAACTGTTATACCTGTTTTTGAGGGATTATATTTTCATCACCAGTTGTCAAGGATGATATTATTTTATAGGCTTCATCCAGACTCACTGTTGTTGACACTTAAAATGTAGTGTGTAGAGAAGATGTTACAAGTGTTGACTTCAATAATCTTTACATAGCCTGTGCTGGGACCTGTTAAAAATACTCTGATTTGAATAACATTTTTTATTTTACTAATAAAATGGTGACAATAACTAGTAAACAAATGAAAAGCCTGATAATTATGTAGCCTTTTTCATTCTGTTTTAGACTTGTTTTCTTGAAATGATTGTGAAATTATGTTTATTCCGTTTGCTTGACAAAACAGCTTTTATCAAAAACTATTACCAAACATCTACAACCTCTTATCAACATTATTTTAGCATTTTGTTTTTAATCACAATTTTATTCGACCAGAATCAGGGAAGTATATTCAGCAAGAGGGTTATCTCAATATGCAAACACAGGAGTAATAACATAACAATATCCACCCAATATTTGACCGTTTACACTTATAGATTAAAGGGGTCCATGTAAATTTTGTGCACTAGTTTGCGATAGTGATTATTTTTGTAGATAAACCAACATGGATTCTTTTGATGATCTCCAATGGTGATCTCCAATGGTGATCTCCAATGGTGAGCTCCACTGGTGAGCTCCAATGGTGATCTCCAATGGTGAGCTCCAATGGTGATCTCCAATGGTGAGCTCCAATGGTGAGCTCCAATGGTGAGCTCCAATGGTGATCTCCAATGGTGAGCTCCAATGGTGATCTCCAATGGTGAGCTCCAATGGTGATCTCCAATGGTGAGCTCCAATGGTGAGCTCCAATGGTGATCTCCAATGGTGAGCTCCAATGGTGAGCTCCAATGGTGAGATCACCATTGGAGATTTAATCTCACTTCTAAATGAAAATAGATTAATTTATTTTTTGTGGCATTCTCTTAACTCCTACCTGACCATTTTGAGTGAATGTGAAGGCTTGTCTACTCGCATTGCCTGTCATTGTGAGAAGGCTTGTAATAGAATTAGCATGTTCAATGTTTTACTAGCTGACATTATGTTTTGTGTTGCAGGCCTGAGGGTGCGCATGTTTAATTTTTCTTTGAAGGTGCTAAGCTGCCTCCTCTACATCGTCAGAGTGCTTTTGGATAACCCAGGAGAAGCTAGACAAGACTGGTAAGGAACAGTTGGTTGCTCTTTACTTTACAACACAGTAATATCATGGTAATTGTAAATGGTAAAAATTGTGTAATACAGTATCGAATAACCACCATATTAAGGGTAATCAATGGTTAAAATTAGAGGCTGGTATATAAATACAAAATACTTACTTAAAATAACTTTAAATAAATGACCATAATTACTATATTATTACCCGTTTATTATTTGACTGTGTGCTGTAAAGTAAGGTGCTATCTGAAGTAACAGGTGGCACAGGTCAGGTAACACAAACCACACCAGGATCGGATGTGGAAAAATACATTTGATCTTGAAGTTTTGGGGTCGGTCCAGTGAGAGGAAACATCTTTAATTGTCATGTTTGTGGTTTGACCCCCACAGTGTGAGTGGACTCAACTGCACAAAAACAAACACGTCATCTCAGCGTTGGAACGAGTTTGACTGGTGAGCAATGCATTAATTAGAAATAATGAGGAAAACTATATTGTAACTGTTGAGAATCAGCACCGCCACAGCAGCTTGCCTCAGGGCTGGGCAATATACTGCTATTTATTTAACATGTTTTGGTAGATCTATGTTTCCTATGTTGTTAAAGGATAGGAATAAATCATCATAAAAATAATAAGAAATTAAAAATGTATTTCTGAATCCATAATTATGCCAAAATACAATGTCTTCTTTTGCTCCATATAACTCTTGATAACTCCCCTTTTTAATATTTGACGATTTATTACATTATATCTTGGAATATATTTTTATTGTTTGTTTACTAAGACAACCTAATAATAACAATGGCATCCTATTATAGTGCTTTACAATTGTCGCCACATCTGTCCTGGGGCACACTGACATTGACACTGGGGCCACACTATGGCCACTCTGACCAGCACCAACCACGTGCATACATTCAAAAGGTTGATACATTTCACACTATCAACCCATAGACATTAAAATCTATGGAAGCATGGATTACCTGTCAGGATAATTCATACATAGCACCAAAGCAGGCCAATCAAGGGCACTCTAGTGGAGATAAAGCTTATAATATCTGACAGGGGACATGGTGAAGAAAGCCAGGAGCAGTACAGTATGGACCCGAGGGGCTATGGTATGTCTCCAGCTCCAGGCCTATTGCTCTAATTGGAGCTGGTGACACTGGCTATGCTCTGGCTGTAAATGAATATGAAGCCTGGCAAAACAAACTCAGGGACGGGATGGGCTGCCTCCTGCTACGACCTACAATGCAAACCATGCAAATATGTTAAAAGGCATCACACATGTCTTTTGTCCACTAGATGGCAATAATGATTGTTGTTTCACATAATCCAACATGGCCGCCAGACATACTGGTAACGTATGTAGTATGATTTGTGTATCTTTTATTTTGCTGTTTACTCAATTTATATCAGCAGTCAGCGTTAATGCGTGCATGAGATTAATCAAAATAACTGACATATTAGTGATGAATTAATGCAGATTAATCGCACTACTGTGGCCGACATCCTCTGTTTGACAGAGCAGCGCAGAGAGGAGCAGCAGATAAGTGTAAAGAATCACATAGATGACAGTATAAACAGTGTCCAGCTCATAAAGGCATACTACAGACATCAATCTACAAAACATATAATGGATGTCCTGTCTGAAGTTTTTGTAGTAAATGTGGTCTGCTTTCTCCAAACGGCACTGTGTAGTGATGAGGATGTACCGCTGTGACCGTCTGGCTAGACCAGTGTGGCTGGAGCAGGGGCAGCGACAGCAGCTTTAAGGGGCTAGGGATGGTAGCTCGATCTGGGGCCTAAAACAACCTTAGTATTTATAGTTTTTTATATTATTATTGTGAGCAAGTAATTATTAATTTTTAGTGTAAATCTTGATCACCATCTAGATCGAGGATTTTTTTTTTTGCCATTGTAACAAAACCTTTTTGAATAGGAAGCCTGACTCTGGGATGTCATGGGTTGGACGCCTTATGCTACAATCCTTTCAGAAGCAAATCCAAGCCCAGGCAGGCATGTAGCCATGATACAAACCTCCAGGGTGTCTTTTGTGGAGAAAAAAATTATTTTCTCTCACTATAAGCTTCCATTGTATAGCATTGTGCTGGCAGTAAGTTCATAACCAATGATTTAATTTAATTTGTTTTAAGAAGAAGAGAGACAGCAAAATTCGGCTTAGTTTTTGTTAGAGCAAAAAATGACAACAGCATGATTCTTTTTTATGCTCAGTTGAAACAGTGGTTTAGAGAGATTGATCTGCTTTTTGGTTTATGTTGTAAATGTCAAAATTCAAAATGTTCTTGTTCATGTTGTCTTAGCAATTGAGAGCCTAGTAAAAGGTATAGCAAAACAAATAAGTGGCATTAATTATTTTTATTATTATTATTATTATTATCAATAATAATAATAATAATAATAATATATTATGGTAAGCTAAATTTGTAATGTGATTGTACCTGAAAGTTTTACAAAGTACAGCATTTAGGTAGTTTTACTTTTTCAATGACTGGGGATCTAAATGACTTAACTTAACTTGAAAATTAGATATACATATAATATGTATCTTCATATAATATGTATCTTCATATAATGTCTTCAGTTTATGTAGAAAGTTCTCATTTGTGTCCAAAAGTTACTTAATGCAGTGTTACATTCAAGATCCTACGTGACAACGAGCACCTATCAATCATTATACCGTTTGGTTTTGTTCATGTCTTCTTCCAACTTCAGCCAGATGTGTGTGTGTGTGTCCAGTTGTGTGTGTGTGTTGTGCAATTCTGGTCCTCACCAGTCACCTCTGCTCAAAGGTCCCACTTCAGTTAGTGATCAGTCCAAGTCGGATCGAGAGACAGTCTTTTACTGCAGGTCACCAGGTAAGAGACAAGCTTTCCTGCTCTCTGTAATGAATACTAGTACAAATAAATGATTCTGATTAACCATCAGTGATGTTCATTTTTAATTTTATAATTACTTGTTAATTAAAAATTTCAATGAGTAGCTTAAAATAGCGTAGCTGTACAGAATATTTTCAAAAATGTTGTATAGGCCATACTTTTTTAAGTACATATGTCTGACCCGTTTATCTGTGAAGTTCAAATTGAGTATCAGAACAGAACAGTCCTGGTTTAGACCTGGGTTAGAAATTATTTACATGCTGAAGATAAACCCGATGAAGTTCAAACTGGAAAGACTTTGAACATGGAATTGGTTACTGACATTTGGACACACAATCAACCCTAGGGTTTACAGAGACTGGTCTAAAAAACACATCAAGTAAATCCACTATTTTAGGTTCTGGTCAAAGTGTTAAGGCAAAACAATGGTCTGACCCAGCTTTAACAAGATACCAGTAAAAATTGGGTTGACTTATTTTTCTATTTATTACATATTTTATCATATATTACATATTTTCTCCATGTGTTTCAAAGGTCCTTTTTTACTTGCAAAGACTAATAGTGTCAGGCAGTAAAAATTGCTGAGGAAGTATTTAACATTAATGAAATCATGTGTCTTTTTCCTCTGACTTCAGCACATTGATTACACATTAGTGACTTAGGTGTGGTTCCTTGTGCAGGTTTTTACAATCTGTTTTTTATCAGGGACTGAACAGCACCAAAGATGGGCGACTGGGGCTTCTTGTCGACGTTACTGGATAAGGTCCAGACCCACTCCACGGTCATCGGGAAGATCTGGATGAGCGTCCTCTTCCTGTTTCGGATCATGGTTTTGGGAGCCGGTGCCGAGAGCGTTTGGGGCGACGAACAATCCGGTTTCATATGCAACAGTTTGCAGCCCGGTTGTGAAAACGTCTGCTACGACTGGACCTTCCCTATCTCGCACATCCGCTTCTGGGTGCTCCAAATCATCTTTGTGTCCACCCCGACCCTCATCTACTTGGGCCATGCCATGCACATCATCCACAAAGAGAACAAACTCAGGGAGAAGATTTCCAGTCCAGGCGGCTCTCGATTGCTCAAAGTTCCTAAATACAGTAATGAAAAGGGGAAGGTGAAGATCAAGGGGAATCTACTGGGGAGCTATTTAACCCAGCTTGTGGCTAAAATTCTCATTGAAGCTGGTTTTATTGTAGGACAGTACTATCTGTATGGTTTCGTCATGGTACCGATGTTCCCTTGCTCACAAAAGCCTTGCCCTTTCACCGTGGAGTGCTACATGTCCCGTCCCACCGAGAAAACCATCTTCATCATCTTCATGCTGGTCGTAGCGTGTGTGTCTTTGTTTCTTAATGTTATTGAGATGTTCTACCTGCTATGCACCAGGATCAGATGTAGATCCAAGCCTCGGGTCCACAAGATCACCTCTCCCGAAAACCCAGCCAGTCTGTCTGGTTCCAGATGGCCGACCTCGGAGGATGCGCTCAAGCAAAACAAGCTGAACCTGGAGATGGAGAGCAACCAGAGCATCGGGGGTCTAGATGGTGCCAAAGAGGAGAAACGGTTATTGAGTGGACATTGAAATTTTTGAACAATGAATATTTCTGTAATGTATCTCTAGATTAGCATTTTGTATTTTATAATTAAAAAATGCAATATATTCGATGAATACATTTCAAGCTCTCTTTCTCCCTGTTAGCCACACCCACTTCACGACCAATGCAAACAGTGAAAAGTAGAAGCAGTAGTTAGCCTTTTTAGCTCCTGGGACGGTCAGTTCCTCAGTGTGCATGAAAAAAATACGTATACGTAACATTTTAACATGCTAGAAAACCTGAGTTAGCATAATAGGGCCCCTTTAATAGCTCATTATTTTGTGACATGGCACATTTTGTAGCGTTAGGGGGAAAAACATGATGATTGTTGAATAAACTAATCACAGAAAGTGTGCAATACTGTAGGTTTTGTATGATCCAACATATCCACTTAACTGTGTCTTTTAAGTTATTACTATGGTTGTTGAAGAATATTTGCTATACATTTAATAAATAATGAACAAAATAATGTATTTGATGTTTTGGGGTTTTGTATGTTTTTAAGAAATGAATACACGTTTGACAAAAGTTTTCTCTGCGGTGGTTTTATTGGATGAAGTCACTTACAATGAGTGAAAGTTAAAGGTTTATATGGCTGTAGACTTGTATAATGATAGAGAATAATTAACACACAATCAAACTATACATAAACTGAATATGGAATATGGAGCCAGTTTTAAATATGTGACTGTGTGCCGATGTCTAAACCTGGTTCAGTACAGTTTACTTATGCCTTTAGACACAAGTAGACCTGCTATTTTCCTTTTTTAGTAATATGTTTTAAATGCTTCATACCTGAGTTAGTCCTGATTAAGACTCATTTTACTTCACTGAAAATGTTGAGGTCCCGACATAAGATCTAAATGTAAAAAAATAGTTAAAAATTTTAAGAACTAGAATGAAAAAATGTACCCAAAAGTTATTTCAGGACCTTCTTGGGCCATGGTTAAGGTTACATTAAGGCCTACCTAATCAATACATCAGACACTAGTGACATATTAACATCAGTAAACACTAATGTACAAAAATCAGACGTATTTATTACATAGACAATAATTAACTAGAACACTCCTGTCAAAAAATGTCCTCTTGTCTCGGATTTATCATTTTAAGATGTCATGGCAACGTGACCAGGCGCACGCTATAATTGCACAATATCATCAAATCTAAAGTTCAAGGTTTGACTGACGACGGGGTTGGCTTTGGCAGAGCTGCTCCCTGGTCACTGGGTTGAACAGTTGCTGAAGTCTGTGTGTCAAGACTGACAAGTGAAAAAAAACAGGTAAGAGAGTTTTTATTGTAAAGTTGTATTACTTAAAAAATGTAACGTGCATAGTTTATATTCAGTTTTCAAGGTTAAACCATTGTAATCAAATGCCTTTACCAGCTATGTTGTAAATTCTCAGTTTGGCAGTATGAAATTGATGTAATTAGACATTCCATGTTACAGGATCAGTACCAGATTAAATACAAATAGAATTAACATAGGTCATCTGTATTATGCATATTTTGTAACATTTGTGCACCTCATTTTGTTTAACGCCATTCCCAAAGTCAACAGTGCAGCGGGCAATGTTATGCCAAATACAGTAATGTGTGTTAAAGGGTCACTTTTTTAATAAAACTTCAGAGTCAGTGTGATCCTAAATGAGTTGTTGTGGGGTGAATGAAGTTTCCTTGTTAGGATGAGAGTCCCTGGAAGTCTCAAGTCACAGGTCTCGCTTAAATAGCTTTAAACAGGCTTTTACAGAGAGAGCTCCAAGAAATAAAACGATGCCCAACGGAGCAGACCTGGTGTTTTTGTGTTGAACAGTAGCTTTATGATCATCTAGAGTTTATATATAAAGTCTTAAATTTTTTTTGCTATTGTCTGAAACTGTCGGGTAAGCTCTGTGAACGAGGAATGTGACCAAAACAGCGGAAAGTTGCATAGCCCCCTTTAAAATAGGTCCTTCAAAATGATAACTTGCTGTCCTATGGGGTCAATAATTTACTTTTCAGCATGGGGTATAGTAACCAAAGAATGTACTTGTACTCTGTAAAATATTGTGTTCTAAATAATGTAACGTTATGGGAGTCACCACAGATTGTACTGAACGGTGCACTGTTTTGTATTGTTTCTTACAGACACCATGGGCGAGTGGGGTTTCTTGTCAAAGCTGCTGGATAAGGTCCAGTCCCACTCCACTGTAGTGGGCAAAGTCTGGCTCAGCGTGCTCTTCATCTTCAGGATCATGGTCCTCGGGGCTGGAGCAGAGAAGGTCATAGCTTTATTCATTATCATCAAGTTTTTATATATATGTTTAAATAATGGAAAAAAAGTCAAGCAATCTTTATGTAGTACTAATCCAATACAAAACAGAGCCCCTGAGAAGTCTAATAGCACCCTCTGCTGGTTCAAATCCCATATACATGCAGATTTGAATAACAGCAAATGCAATCTTCTGGTCAGGCTGTACACAGAAGAGATACTGTGGTTCGGGATGTGGTTCAATCTTAGGTTAGACCTTTTGACCAGATTTTAGCCTTGATTTAGCATTGGTTTTAGGTCTGGTTTAGTCCTGGTTTAAGAATGGTTTAACTGTACATGCTTTAGATCTGGTTTAGTAAAATGGACCTGGTTTGATCTTGGGGGATCTTGAGATTACTAAAAACAGAAAATATATCGGTTTATCTTGACAGTTAAAATTGTATGTTTTATTTCACAGGTGTGGGGTGACGAACAGTCCAAAATGGTTTGCAACACAAAGCAGCCCGGTTGCAAGAACGTCTGCTACGACCAGGCCTTCCCTATCTCACACATCCGCTTCTGGGTATTGCAAATCATATGCGTCTCAACCCCAACTCTTATTTACCTGGGTCACGTCTTGCATATCATCCACAAAGAAAACAAAGTTCGAGAATACATACAGAGCCACTCCCATAGTGAAATCGTCAAAGTGCCCAAATACTCAGACGATAAGGGCCACGTTCAAATCAAAGGCAATCTGCTCGGCAACTACATGACTTCGATATTATTCCGAATCGCCTTGGAGGTGGCGTTCATTGTTGGGCAATACTATCTATATGGGTTTGTCATGCAGGCTCAGATTGTCTGCAAACGTGACCCGTGTCCATTTACTGTCGAATGCTTCATGTCAAGACCCACGGAGAAAACAATCTTTATAATTTTTATGCTAGTGGTGGCCTGTGTGTCGCTTGTGCTAAATGTAATGGAGATCTTCTATCTGGTCTGTTCTCGCGCCAAACGAAGGTCAAGAACTGTTGCAGCGACCGCCATCGCAATTCACCCGCGTTTCACCGGCAACAACCTCATGCAAAATGAGAAGATGAGCCTCGCCGATGTCAGCCATACTAAAGCCTAAGATTTAGCATTTACATTAGGCAGACCTTATAAAAGTGGCACCTGCTGCTGCTCAGTATGTGCATTCAGAGATGTGTTCAAGATCTTCTGCAGATACTGATGGAATAAGCTATCAAAGTTATCTGAAATAATGCAGAATTGCCACTCAAACCATTCTTTGCAGACTATCAACCGTAGAGCATCATGTTCCCAAACATATACTTTGACAGTAACCCCACCATGATCAAAGTCACTTAATTCAGCTTTAGATAAATCCAATCAGTACTAAAATAAGATTAGCTAAAGTTTTGATCAGTCCCTAGAGTTTGAGCAGTCCCAACATTTAGCATGTCTTTGCAAGTTTGCAATTTGCAATCATTCTGTTAAAGAAAATAGAGTCTGCTCATTTAAGTGAAATGTTTTAGGGCCTATAGTGTGTAGGGTGTAGGGTGTAGGGAACATGTTGACATTGTGTTTCTAATGTGAAAACCACTACATTTATAAACTATAATACTATGTAAAAAATAAAATCTGCCCACTGTTTACATGTTTTTTATCATATGTTTATTTGGGTGGGAAAAGAGAAAACTATAGAATTTCTTTAATACCTTTATATTTCCCAGAATATTGAAATAGAATATGAGTGGACTGTTCCAGCACTTAACAATTTGTATAAAATGTAAACAAACAAATTGATTGTATTTCTATGTTTTATATTTAAAAGGATTGAATATTGTGTTTTTGTTATACTAATGTTTGTGCTAGAAATTGTAATAAAAGCCTTTAATGAAAAACAGACACAAGCTTCATTTATGTCATGTATAACTGCGGTGTGTAGTCTAACCTAAAATGTGGGTCCAATGTGGGTTCTTAACGTTATTGTATTGACCCAAAATACATAAAAAATGACTGATCAAGTACTCCATCATCAGCTGGTGTTTATAATAAGAGTTGTATTAAACAATCTAACTTTTTTGCCTTCATTTAACCGTGAATGACATGGCTAAATGAGTCGTTGCAGGGTGAATTAGGCTTCTCTTGTGTCTCCTGGAGACAAACCAAGTATGAATGCAAAACACTAGGGCTAGATCAAATGAGACCAAACAGAAAAAACAAAGGCAGAATTGCATTGTTCCCTTTTGAGGCAAGTGTGCAGCATGAACACAAAATGAAAAATGGTTCAAAAATATTGGGCTGGAAAATAAATAAATAGGGTACTGTCCTGAGGTGTCACGATTTCTGTTTTACCCAGGATGCACCTGCAGCATGTACTCATTATTCTATGTAAATAAACTAAAACAAGTCTAATCTTTATTATAGCCACAGATTACAGTCACAAGAGTAAGTGAGTTTCAATCATGAAATATTTGATTGATTCATGTTCTTCATAAAGTGAAGAACTGCAGGTGCACTGAGGAGTGTCAGGCTGCAGAAGAAGAAATGATGCTTCACTGGTGAAGGATGAAACCAGAGTTTCATGTTTCATTATTAGTTTTACATGGAACTTAAGTAGCTTTTGGTTAAGTTGCAATAGGTTTATTTATATGCTTAAGTAAAATCAGTAGACACATTTTTATTGGATGTTTATTGAATGCATCTGTAGAAAAAAAACAGTCAACAAAGAAACAATGAGGACACTTTGGTCTACTACTCACATGACTCTAGTGACATGTGTCAAAGCTCAGACTATGTTTAGACACAGTGATGCATGCACTCACTATGGGTCGCCACACTCTGATTTGCTGATGTGTTTCTATGTCATCTGCGAGACCAAAGACACTCGACACTCCAATTTCAATTTCCACTGATCACCAAAATAACTAAAATAAACCACAATTATTGTCATATTTTATCTAAGTTTCTCCTCGTTCTCCTTGTTAAGTGATTTGGGGGAAACCCTTTGCTTTTAAAAGTTAGATTTTCACTTTTGCTAAAGCTTTTCACTGACCTAAGAACATTGTGATAAAGAAATATAAAGCTCTAATCATTTCCTGTCACATGTGTCCCTCCTGTAGATGTGAGACAGAGCCCTCCTCTCTCGTCCTCTCTTTATAAACCTCTCTGTGTCTTGAAGCTTCACTGTTG